>PVKA01009253.1:39470-69288 GCA_004027165.1 Ctenomys sociabilis | reverse complement strand
AAAAAAAAAAATATATATATATATAATATTTTATATTTTAATGTTTATGAGATATTTACTGGCTATACCATAGGATATCATTAATAGGATATGTGCTGCAAAAAACAGGATGTATTTGTGGGTTTTTAATAATTTCCTTAAATTCCTAGAAATAAACAGAGTATTAGAGCCAAAGTGGCATTTAATAAATATTTCTATTAAAATGATTTATAACAAAACAACTTGTTTTCTGTAAAGATATAATTTGCTTTAGTTTGTATCTCTTTAGTTATTTCAAAACATTTCTTAGTATTTGGCTTCTTTTTAGACAGGGTCTTTCTTTGTAGTGCAGGCTAGCCTTACACTCACTATGTAGCCCAATTTAACCTCAAACTTGTGGCAGTCCTCCTGCCTCAGCTTCCTGAGTGCTGGGATGACAGATGTGTGCCACCATGCCCAGCTAGCATTCTCTGCTTGTATTGTGTGAATTATCTGGGGTTTTTAATATAACATTAAAGCAATTATTATTTTTAATTACATGATTTGTATCTCCTAACAAGTCATTTCTCTGGCTTATTTTAAGAAGTCCTTTTGTAAAATTTTTATATATTTATTTATTTGATATACAGGGTTTCACTACACAGTTCAGACTCATAATGACCCTCTTGTCTCAGCCTCCCCAGCACTGGGATTATAGGCATGCACCACCATACCTTGTTTGGGTGGCCAGCACAGTGTGCCTAGATTCCAGGGCCAGCCCACCATGTGATACTGGCGATTGAACTCAGATCCTGATACTTGCCAGGCAGGCACTTAGACTGCCAAGCTATTTTCCCATATCTCAGTTTCATCTATAAAGTTGAAATAGTAATAGTCACTAAATAAGACTATTGTGCAGTCCTATTTAACATGCTTAGGAACAGTTCCTGGTACATAGTAAGGGCTATTTTATTGTAGGCTATGATTTTATAAAGTGAAAAACCAAAATAATCTAAATAGTCAACAATAAGATATTTATGAAGTATTAAATGATGATTTAGTCATATAGTATTTTCAACACTTATTACAAGAAATTCAGGAACCTAAAGCAAGATAAGTTGAAGACCAGCCTGAGCAATTTAACAAGACCTTGCCTAAAAATAAAATTTAAGGAAGGGCGATTAGAGTGCTTGCCTAGTATGCTTAAAGCCCTGGGTTTAATCTTTTTTTTTACTTTTTGGCAGAACCAGGGATTGAACTCAGTCCCTTGCACTTGCCGGGGAAGTGCCCTGGGTTTAATCTTAAGCACCACAAATGACAGCAATAATGATGACATAGATTTGTATACTTGATAAATTAAGACACTTAGAAGTCTTAATGAAAAGGCAGATTATGAAACAGGATGTATAATATGAGTCTTTTTGTTTTTAAAATAAACATAGCAGGAGTAGGACTTAAAAATAACTTAGAAGTAGTGTTTCACAAGCTAATGGGATAACTTAGTATTTTGTCTACTATTTCTAAAAGTTCACATATATATATATATGTATATATGCATATGCACGCACACACACATATTACTTACATAAAAATAATGCCACAAAAAACAATCCGGCATTTTCTTAAAAAGTTAAGCACAGAATTTCCATATGAACCAGAAACTTTACCATGGGAAGTATACAACCAAGAGAAATGAAACTTGTGTACTCAAAACTGCACATGAATATTACTTACAACAACCAAAGAATGGAAACTATAAATGTCCTATTATAGGGGGAAAAAACTTTTAAATGTCACCAGCTAATAAGTTTATAAACAAATTTAGTATATCTATATGGAATATTACTTGACAGTGAAAGCATTGGTACATGCTTATGATGTGCATGAACACCAAAAACTTGCATAGGGAAAGGAACCACAAAAAACTATATACAATATAGTTCCATATTTATATGTAATGTCCAGGGAAACACATCTGAGGTATAGTAAATTTCTAGCTGCTAAACAGTGGGTTGAGGGGGGAGGAGAAAGTGATAGCTTATAGATAAAGGCTTTTAGGGGAGAACTATATACTGTTCGGAGATTGGATAGTTACAAATCTTTATGAATGCATACACTAAAAAAACACTGAATTTGTACTGCAAAGGAGTGAATTTTATGGTGTGGGAATTTTATCTCAATAAAATAATGTTTAAGCAAAGTAAAAATATTGCTATCGGGTAAATTTTTTATCATGTTAAAGTAATCTTTTACTGAATTTTGTTATTATAGTTACAGTTGGTTTCTGTGAGGCTAGAAATTGAACCCAGCACTTTACACATGCTAGTAATACTTTGCCACTGAGCTCTGTTCCCAACTCAGTTACATATTTTTTAAGAAAATATGAACCAAATCTTTTTATTTTAAAGAGAATGAAAGATAAACATTGAAATCAAGTTTCAAGGCAAGTTAGTAGGACAGTTACAGTAACTGATGTATTGCATCTTGCAGTCTTCACTGTAGTTATTAGAGTACAGGATACAGGCATGTTATCTTTTTTTTCTTTTCTCTTTGCCCCTATCAGAGTTTGTTTTTTTCTGTTGGACAGGTTCTTCCCAATACAATATCTGTTGTACATTCTGGGTTCATATTTACTGGTTCAGTTTCTCACACTAGTGATATGATTTTTACACAAATGCATCTGTTGAGATTGCATCTTCTATAAATTTATCTATAAGTCTCCAGTTTATTCTTCTTTATGGCTGAATGGTATTTCATCAGATTAAAAACACATTGTTTTTTATTCATTCCTCAGTTCATGAACACCTGGGTTGTTTCCAAGATTTAGCTGTTATAAATTGTGCTGCTATAAATACGGGTGCACATATATCACTGGTATGATGGTTTTAATTCTTCTGGGAAAAACAACTTCTAGTCCTAGTTTTTTGAGGAATCTCCATACAGATTTTCACAGTGGTTGTACCAAACTACACTCCTACCAACAGTGGAAAAGGGTTCATTTTTCCCCACAGCCCCACCAGCATTTGGTATTGATTGATTTCTTGATAACCATTCTTTGTGGGGTGAGATTGAATCTCAGTGTTTTAGTCTGCGTTTTTCGAAT
Organism: Ctenomys sociabilis; assembly: GCA_004027165.1. Taxonomy (NCBI): domain Eukaryota; kingdom Metazoa; phylum Chordata; class Mammalia; order Rodentia; family Ctenomyidae; genus Ctenomys; species Ctenomys sociabilis. The sequence goes on along the minus strand of PVKA01009253.1, from coordinate 66,227 downwards.
GACCAATGCTGTTGAGCATTGTTTCATATATTTATTTGCCATTTGTATTTTTTTCATCTAAGAAATGTATGCTCGGGCTGGGGAGATGGCTCAGTGGAATAAGCGCTTCCCTGGCAAGTGCAAGGGTCTAAGCTCAATCCCCGGTTCCAACAAAAAAAGAAAAAAAAAAAAAAAAAAAAGGACAGACCAAAAAAATCCCCAGCATCATGGAATCATACAAATTAGAAATGCATGCTCATCTCAGTTGCCTATTTTGATTAGGTCTTTGAATGTGTGGGGCCAATTTTTTTCAATTCTTTGTATGTTTTAGATAGTCTTTTGTCTGAGGGGCATTTGACTAAAAAAAATTTTCCCAATCTGAGAGTTTTCTTTTTACTCTGTTGATGATTTCTTTTAATGTACAAAATCTTTTTAATAAGATGAAATTCCAGTTGTTGATTTTTTTTTGAAGTACTTCCCTTGCACTTTAGATTTCATTCATGAACACTCTGCCTATCCCTGTCTGTAAGATTTCTACCTACTTTGTCTTCCAGTCTGTTTAGTGTTTTCTGCTTTAATATTTAGATCTTTGATCCATTTTGGCATTAGTTTAGTGCATGGTGATAGATATGAGTCTGATTTTGGTCTTCAACATCTGGAGAGCCACTTTTTCCAGCTCCACTTATTGAAGGAGACTATCTTTCTTCCGGGGAACATGTTTGACTCCTTTGTTAACAGCAAGGTAGATGAGTATGTTTGGGAATTTCTCTGCATCTTCTATTCTTTTCCATTGGTCTCAGGCCCATGTTTTTGTTATTGTCACCAAAATCATGTTGATATTCTCACAGTAGCTTTGTAATATAATTTCAGGTCTAGGATTGTCATACCCTTGACTTGCCTTTGTTACCTAGAGTTGCTTTTGCTATTTTATGTCTTTTCTGGTTCCAAATGAATTTTAGGTATCAGTTTATCAGTTTTAGGAGCATAGCCATTTTCACTGTGTTGGTTCTTCCTATCCAAAATCAAGGGATATCTTTCCATTTTTGGATATCTTCTTCAATTTTCTTTTATAGGGTACTGTTATTTTCACTGTACAGATCTTTTGCATCCTTTGTTAGATTGATTTCCAAGTATTTCAGTTTTTTTGAATATTATTGTAAAGGGTGTACTTTCATGTATCTCTGTGTGAGTTTGTTGCTTGTGTATAAGAATGCTATTAGCTTTTGAGCATCAATTTTGCATCCTGATAACATTACTGAATTTGGTTATTAAATCTACAAGTTAGATTGGTGCAATCTGAAAGTGTTTTTGTGGTCTTCTGTGTAGAGTATCTGAGGTCTACAAATAAGAATAATTTAACTTCTTCCTTTCCTATCTTTGTCCATTTTTTTTCTCTTTGTTTAATTGCTCTGACTGATTTTTCCAAAACTTTATTGAATAAGAGTGGTGATAATGAGCATCCTTATCTTGTTCCTGATTTTACAGTGAAGGCTTTCAGTCTTTTACCATTTGGTGTAATATTAGCTATTGGTTTGTCATAGATGGCTTTTATCAGATTGAAGTAAAAACCATCTGTTCTAATTTTCTGTAGGGGATATGTCATGAATGGATGTTGGACTTTGTCAAATGCTTTTTGTGCATCTATTGAAATGATGATGTGATTATTGTCTTTGATCCTGTTAATGTGGTGCATTACATTTATTGATTTCCATATGTTGAACCATCCTTGCATCACTGGGCTGAATCCTTCTTGTTCATGATGTATAATCTCCTTGATGATTTGTTGAGAGTTCTTTTTGTCAGTGTCTTATTAATGATTTTTACATCAATATTTATTAGGGAGATTGGCCTATAGTTTTGTTTCTTCTCTGGTTTGGGAATAAGGGTAATACTTGCTTCCATGAATGACTTTGGAAGTGTTGCTTCCCTTTCAATTATTTTAAAGATTAAAGATTATTTTAAAGATTAATGCCATTTGTGGCATTAATTCTCTAAATTCTTGTAGAATCTGTCAGGGCCTGGATTTTTCTTCATTGGTAAATTTTTAATTACATTTTCAATTTCATTGGTAGATATTGGTTTATTTAGAATTAACATCTTGGCTTAGTTTTGGCAATTCAGTTGTATCTAAGAATCATTCATGTCACCTGTTTTCCATCTTCTTAGAATATAGGTAATCATAGTAAGCACTGATGATCTCCTGGATTTCTGTGGGATCTCTGATTCCTTCCCCCCCTTCCTTTCTAATTGCTTGAATTTGTGCTTTTTCATTCCTTTTTTTGATGAGGCTGGTTAATGATTTATGAATTTTATTCTTTCAAAGAACCTTTTTAATTCATTAATTCTTTGTATTGTTTTCCTAGTCTCTATTGCTTTAATTTCTTCTGTTTATAATTTCCTCCCTCATGCCAGCTTTGGGTTTGATTTGTTCTTTTTTCTAACTGAGGTTCAACATTAGGAACTTTCTGTTTCCCTGATGTGTGTGTTCATTGCTATAAATTTCCCCTTAGAACTGCTTTCATTGTATCCTGTATGTTTTGGTATGTTGTATTGAAATCATTGTTTAATTATATATGCTGTGGAATTTTGTGTTTAATTTCCTCAGTGATCAGTTGGTTGAGCAGAAGGGTGTTGTTTAATTTCCATGTGTTAATGTAGTTTTCATGGTTTCCTTTGTCATTGATTTCCAGTTTCATTGTACTGTAGTCAGATAGTATGCCTGGTATTATTTCAATTTCTCTACATTTACTTAAACATTTTTTTCACCTAATATATGATCTGTTTGGGGGAACACCCCATGTGCAGCTGAGAAGTATGTATATTCAAATGTTTTCGGGTGGAACACTCTATAGGCATCTATTAGGTCCATTTGTTCACAGGTTTGGTTTAATTTTACATTTCTTTATTGATTCTTTTTGTCTAGTTGATCTATGTGGTGTATTAAGGTCCCCTGCTGCAATTGTGTTAGTGTTTATTTGGTTTCTCATGTCAGTTAATATATGTTTTATATAGTTGGGTGAGCCTGTGTTTGAAGCATAAATATTTATGATTATTATCTCTCCTCAGAGTTTTCTCTTATGTATATAGTGACTTTCTTTTACTCTTCAACAGTTTTGGCTTAAAGTTTGTATTGTCTGAAAATAGAATAGCTACCTTGGATCTTTTTCTGTGTTTCTGTGACATGGAGAAATCTTTTCTACTCTTACACTTTTAGTTTGTGAGTTTCTTTTCTGGGGCTAACTGTGCTTCTTTCTTTTTTTAAGTTTTTTTTTTAACTTTTATATATTTATTTGATACAGTGTCTCAGTATGCAATTCAGACTCATAGTGGTCCTCCTATCTCAGCATCCCCAGTGCTGGGATTACAGGCATGCACCACTATGGCTGGTTTTGGTGGCAAGCACAGCCAGGGCTGGCACAGCATGTTGTACCAGGGATTGAACTCCATTCCTTGCACTTGCCATACAGGCATTTAGACACTGAACTATCTCCCTAGCCCTAAATGTGCTTCTTGAATGCAGCAAATTGTTGGATTGTGCTTCTTGATCCATTGTCAGCCAGTTTCTGGTGTTTTGTTTTGTTTTGTTTTTGCATTACTGGGGATTGAACTCCCTGTGCTTGCCAGGCAAGAGCTTATTGTATTGAGTTATCTCCCTGGCCCGCCAGCCTGTTTCTTTTGATTGGTAAGTGGAGACTATTTGTGTTGATGGTCATAACTGATATGTATTAGCTTTCCTTTTCCCATTGTTTCTTGTCTCTTTCTGTTGTGTTAAACTGCTTACCCTGCCAAGTGGCTTCTGTTTGTTTGTTTGTTTGTTTGTTTGTTTGTTTGTTTTGGTGGAACTGGGGATTGAAGTCGGGCCCTTGTGCTTGCCAAGGAAGCACTTATTCTGCTAAGCCTGGACCCCCTAGTGGCTTCTTTATTGGTATTCCTGTGTCTGTGGTTTTTATTTTCTCTAATATGTGTTTTAGGGATTTATGTAGAGCAGGTTTGGTGGTAACTAATTTCTTCAATTGTTGTTTGGCATGAAAGTATCTTATTTCTCCATCAATTTTGAAAAATAACTTCATGGATTACATCAATCTGGGTTGCAGATTGTTTTCCTTTAGGGATTGAAATATTTCACTCCAAGCTCTTCTTAATTTTATGGTTTATGTTGAGAAGTCTGCTGTGATTCTAGTGAGCTTTCTTTTATAGGTGACATTTTTTTCCCCTAGTTACTTTTAATAGTTTGTTCTTGTGCTGAATTTCTAAAATCTTGATTATTATATGCTTAGGTGTAGATTTATTGTGGTCATGGCTATTTGGATTCCTAAGACCTTCGTTTACTTGTTTGTCAAATTCTTTCTCCATGTTTGGCAAGCTTTGTGCCATTTTTTCTGTGAAGAGGTTTTTAATGGATTTTTGAAGTTACTGGGTTTCTCACCAATTCCAGTCAATCTTACATTGTTTTTTCACTTCATCCAGCAGCTGTTAGATTGATTTTTCATGGTCTCTTATGACTTGTAAGATATCTTTCTTTTCATAGTCACTATTTGCGACCTAATACTCTATCCTTCCCTTAAGGCATCTTTCCACATAAATGTCCAGTGGAGTTTCTAATCTCCTTCATTTCTGTTTGGGCCTGTTTCATTGATTCCATTTCTTGTCTATATTTGTTATTCATGGTTTCCATCATTTTTCTGCACTACTCTATTTGTTTATTTGTGTCTGTTTTGATGTTTTTTATTTTGATAACCATTTCTTTTTGTGCCTTAGAGATTATTTTTATGGCCTCTTCCATTTGTTTTTTTTGTTGTTGTTGTTGTTGTTGTTTTTTCATTTCTGCTGCTGTCATTTCACAGTTACATTTGTTGGCTTCTGATTTCCCCTATCTCTTTGTGTTCTAGACTTGTCCTGAGTGGGCTGGGTGATTGGGATTACATTTTGTCTTTTGTGTTCTCTCTCTCTCTCTCTCTCTCTCTCTCTCTCTCTCTCTCTCTCTCTCTCTCTCTCTCTTTCTTTTTTGTAGTACCAGGGATCAAACTTGGGACCTTGTGCTTGCCAGGCCGGCATTTATGCTGCTGAGCTATATCCCCAGCCCTGTCTTACCATGTTCAATATTTTATTGTTTTGTTTTTGGCGATATTACATTTACATTTCTCATGATAGATAGCCTTATCACTGATGTTGAAGCTTTCCTAGGATGTTTCTGTTCCTCAGGATGTTTCTTCTAGCCAATACCACTGTCGTGACTCCTCTCACGAGCCCTGGTGTATGTCTCTTGCTGCACCACCATACTCTTCTGATCGGCAAGCAGTCCAGGGCAATGGAAGAAGCAGAGAGCACAGACCTACACTCCACTCCCCAATACCACTATTCTGCTGTCCTGGAGCAACAGAGGAAGCATACAGATCAGGGACCTACTGATCTGTATGCTGAATTTCTAAAATCTTGATTATTATATGCTTAGGTGTAGATTTATTGTGGTCATGGCTATTTGGATTCTTAAGAGCTTCGTTTACTTGTTTGTCAAATTCTTTCTCCATGTGGTATGTTGGTATGTTGTATTGGAATCATTGGCACCACCATCCCAGGGATAATGGAGGAAGGGAAGAGTGCTGAATTTGCACTTTACTCACTGGCACTGCTGTCCTAGGGCAATGGAGGAAATGCAAAATATGGTATTACACTCTACTCACCATCCCTGCCAGCCCAGGGACCATGGAGGAAGGTCAGAGTGCTTACTCACACTCTACTCACTGGTACCTCTGTCCAAAGACTAGGAGATCCTTGGGGTCCAGAGCTAAACAGGGAGGCTGTGGTTCCCTGTAGCTGGCTCTGGTCACTTTCAGACCTCCCAATTCCATCCCATCCCTAGCTTCCTCCCATAACACCACCACTGCCTGGTCTCAGGGCCTCACAAAGTCCTTCTGGCATGTAACCACTAAGTCATAGAGGGCATCCTAGGAAGTTGGGCTCAGAGCAATATGCTCAGGACTTACCCTTTAGCACCATGACAGTGGAAGTTATAAATTTTTAAAGAGCACATTTGCTAAAGAGATGCAATTCAAGAAATTATGATTATATAGCTATGTCTTCACAGCCCATATCCTTTTTAATAAAAAAAATGGGGGCATTTTGAAACTGATATAGGAAAGTGTTGATGTCAGGTATCAGAATTTGGCTTTATATTTTTAATTACTTGCACAAGTTTTGGAATGCTTTCCAGCTTTAAATAAAAGTTATCATTCTAATGGCTTTCAGATGGTTTTAAATGAATGTATGCATATATGTATGCATGTGTGTGTGTTTTCTCAAATAAGCCACCACCTCTAAATTCCATTTTATGATGTGTAATTGGTTTAAGAATGTTCTAGATTAACCAGTATAATCTGATCTCATTTTTCTCTTTATGATTTCCTTTCTCTTTGACCTCTCCCCTTCCTATCTTTCTTGTACCCTAAATTATCAAATTGGATTGGAGTGTAGTAGCTTCTTTTTAATTCTTTCCATAAGTATTTGGGTGGCTACTATATGTAAAGAAATTATGAAGAGGTTAATGTTTCAGAATTAAAATACCTGGTTTCAGACAGATAAACTACTAACTTTAAAACTACTCTTATAGCATCAACTTATTAAAATACACTTTAAATCTTTAAAAAAAAAATAAAACTAGGTACAGTTTGGAGAGCATCTGAGTTAACCTGGATAAAAATGGTTAGGCAAGGCTTCCTTTTACTACTATCATAATTGAAAGGTTGATATTTAAAGCCAGATCCCATCTATTGTGCAGTTTTAAAACAGTTTCAAGTGTAGCTCATGCATTGTCCGTAGTACATCCTATCACTATATAAGCACAGAAAAAAATACTGAAGCAAGCCACACAATCTATACCCAAGATGTCCATACGCCAAGAATCATTCTTTACAAATCAGTATGAATACAAGCAGTACAGGTACAGTGACACTGGATGAAAGTTTTGTTTCTACTTAAGACCTTTTAAACCATCAGAGCTTTTAGGGGCTAATAATAATACACCTATTTGATTAAAAAAAGACACTATCATGAATTTAAAAATTGCTGTTCTTTCTCAGTGTATTTAAATAAGCAGGTATATTTACTTTATATTGCTTTCTATGGTGGGGGGGGGACTGCTGGTTGGTTCAGTTATTTAAGCACCGGCTTATGCAAATGCAGTCAGGTGCAGGATACAATGGTTCTATCCCTAGCTCCACATGCTTTACCAGACCCACCCTTAAGGCAATCTGAGCCAGACCCCCCAAAAAAATTTTTTTATATTGCTTTCTACAGAACTGGTATATACTGGTACCCCTATAGTTGTTATTAACTATTGAAATTCATTGTTACTGGTAGGTAAAGAGCTGCTTTCTTAAGCTGTCTAGATGCACCTCATCCCAGGAAATCTGTACCTGCACTACCCCACAACCCAATAATTAAACGTTTATTCCCAGGCATAGCAAGAGGCCTTTAGGACTACTCTTGGAACCAATTGCTGGCACAGGAGACATCTCTGATAGACAGACAGACAGATAGACAGATAGACAGATTGATTGATTTGAAATTTATTTCTCATAGTCCTGGAAACTGGAAAAGTTCAGGATCAAAGTGCTACATGTTGACATCTAGAAAGGGCTCATGCCTCACAACGGTGCCTTCCTCTCACTCTGTGCACATACACTGACTACCTGTTAACCTTTTTGGGGGAGGGGGGACAACCTGATCTAATATGAGTGGGTTTTTTCAATCTTTTTAGTGCATGGTTTATAGTACATAATAATTACATTCATTGTGGAGAATTGGTATACATACAGAACACATCTCAATTCTGTTTTCTCCTTTGCCTCCACCTTGCTTTTTAATTTTTTTGGGGGGTGGTTGTTAGTATCAGATACTATTCTTTAATAATTTTTAATATTGTCCCAATTTTGACTGTTGCGAATCAATACTGTTTGAACAATGTTTGTGTTCTGCCATTTGGAGTATTATTTATGTAAAACCAACATTCAGAGCTTTATTACTTTCTGAATAAGCCCAAAATATCATCATATTGTAACTCTGAGAGACTTCTAAACCACAGTGTTGCCGGGCGTGGTGGCGCAGGCCTGTAATCCCAGCACTAGGGAGGCTGAGGCAGGAGGATTGTTGTGACTTCGAGACCAGCCTGAGCTACAAAGTGAGCTTAAGGCCAGCCTGAACTGCACAGTGAGACCCTGTCTCAAAAAGACAAAAAAAAAAAAAAAAAAAAAAAAAAACACAGTGTTTTTTTGCTTCTCTCAGTGTTGAGACTTACATTCTTTATTGCTCTGTTGTTCCTTGCAGTCCGCTTTGCACCCTACAGGCCTCCAGATATCTCCCTGAAGCCTCTGCTCTTTGAAGTGCCCAGCATCACTACCGAGTCGGTATTTGTTGGCCGGGATTGGGTTTTCCATGAAATAGATGCTCAACTTCAAAGCTCAAATGCCAGTGTGAACCAAGGAGTGGTGATCGTGGGAAATATTGGGTTTGGAAAAACTGCCATAATCTCAAGACTGGTGGCCCTTAGCTGCCATGGTACACGGATGAGACAGATTGCTTCAGACAGTCCACATGCCTCTCCAAAACGTATGTATTCTTTGTTAAGGAACTTCCAATTTCCTTGGCTCTGAAATTTTTTCTGACATAATTATATTTAGTTATATATCCCTTTATTTTTTTTAATTTGTAAAACTTGACCTACATGGGAAGACCATTAATTCAGAGTTCTATGAAAGAATGTATATCTAACCTAGTTACCCAAGTAGAACTGAAAAATAAAAGTACTCAATGAATGAAGTTATGACTCTTCCCTGTATCTGTATGGTTCATCTGTCCTTTGAATAATGACTGCAGACTGGCCTATAGAACTCTTCCATTCATCACTGTCCAGTTTTATTCAGCTTGTGCCCATTTCTTCTTGTTACATGCCAGCACAATGTTTGCAACTTTCATTTTTTTGCTGTTTATGTCAGTGTTATGCTGGTTAACCTTGAGCTTCATTATATCTTAAGAGGGTTTTGCTTGCTTTTTTGTGGGGAGAAGTTAAGTCTTACCACATATGTCCAGACTTCCTTCATCACAAGCTTAATGATCACCACTAGAATATTGTTTATTTTTAAAACACTCATACTATTTGTGCCAGACAGCCTGTGCTTTTCAAATATTAATTCACTCACTATTATTATTAGTTCAGTAAATTAGTCCTTGATGTCTTCATTGAACAGCTAAGAATCCAAAGTTTAGAGAGGTTAAGAAAAATTACTAGGTTTTAAGGGCAATAAATTGAAAAACTGAGCAGTCTGATTTCAGAAGCCATTCTCTTATCCACTTTTCTGTTCTTCTATATTATTATTCTCTTATCCACTTTTCTATTCTAAAAATTATTCTATATTATTTCTTACCATACTGTAGTAAAGAGGGTATTTAGTTTCAACCAGCTTTCTTCTTGGAAGCTAGTTCTATTATTATTTGCCTTTCCCTACTAGTAAAAGTCTCTCAGGTAAAAAATACATCCCAGGTGTGGTAACACATGCCTATAAACCCAACCAGTAGAAGGCTGAGGCAAGAAGATTGCCATGAGTTTAAGGCCAGCCTGGACCACACAGTGAGTTTAGGACAGCCTAAACTGTGTGGTGAAACCCTGTTTCAAAACCAAAAAAAGGGGGGGAAAATGTATATAAAAATGTTTCTTTTTAAATGGCCTTTCTATACACACCATACACATAATTCTAGTCTTCCTGGTTTCTGTTAGTTATAGGAGAATAAAAAGGAAAGCTATCACTATAGTAGCATTCTAGTGTAGTATAGTGTAGCCTAACATAGCATAGCAGATTATTGCTAGTGACAAATCAGTAATTTGGCCTACCACACACATTCAGATAACAACTGCTAGAGGTGGTTTGTGTGAGATAATAAAATTTCCATGTCTAAAAACTTAACAAGAGCTCATGACTACCTTCCAATTATCTTCTTTTTGAAATTAATATCAAGTAGGCAGATTGGCTCTGGTAAATGTACAAATATCTAACATTTAGAAAAAGAACTATCTTCCAAGAAGAAAGCTAGTTGAATCAAAATACCTTTCCACCACAGTATGATAAGGAAAAAAAAAAAAAAAATATATATATATATATATATATATATATATATATATATATATATATATGTATATGTATATATATAGAGAGAGAGAGAGTTTAGGAGAATAACATGCTAAGATTTTAAATGAATTCCTTCTAAAGCTGATTGATGTGGTACTGTGTAACCCAGAACTGAGGATTTGTGCACAGTATTCATTGACTATACACTAACTTGTGGCTTGAGAATTTTACTTTGTTCTTTAGGTCTCAGTTTTCTTTGAAAGTATGACTAGTTGACATTTAAGACTTCCTTCTTGCCAGGTGTGGTGACACACACCTGTAATCCCTGCATTCTGAGACAGAGGCAAAGAAGATTGCAATTTCAAACCAAGTTAGATAAATTAGTGACCTGTAAGACTCTCTTACAAATTAAGCAACAAAAAGAGAAGAGCATCGCATGGGGATATAGCTTAGTGTAAAGGTCCTTAATCCTTAGTATACTAGTGGTAGTAATAATCATAATAAAGCTTCTGTGCCAGTATGTTCATTCTAAGAATATCTCATGATTAAAAAGATACCCAGTCCAATATTTCCCCTTTGTTGCTCAAGTATCTATCACACTAAACTACTTATCCTAGTCTAAAAAGTGAGCTATTTGAATATGTCCAAAAGAAAACCAGATAACTCATAATCTCTGATAGAATCATGGTTGATGAGATAAATCCAAGCCAGGGGCAAGAGCTGCTTTCTCAGAAAGCAAAAGTATCTGTATACCCCCACAAGCCTGGGTGAGCAAGAGTTAATAGAAAAATAGCCAGGTGCTCCCAAAAAATACTCCTCTTTTTTGTATTTTTTTAAGATAAGATCTTGCTGGGTAGTTAAGGCTGACCTCAAATTTGCAGGTCCTTCTGCCTCAGCCTCCTTAATGCTGGGATTATAGGCATACACTATCACACTGGGCACCAAAGACATTCTGTTAAAATAGTTAATTAAATTATCCTCTAATACACTATTGCCTATCTCCCAAGAATATCAGAGCATTAGAGGACTCCCCCATTCATAAGATAAGCATCTGTTATTAAGACTGTAGATTCAGCCTGATTGATAATTTTCAAAACTTGAAAAAGAGTCAAGGGAGATAGAATGTGTTATACTAGATCTATCAGAGCTACACAAAACCAGAATTGCCAAGTTAAGTTTTTAGAGTTTAACTTGTGTTAAACTTGATAGTTTCCTAATTCTTTTTAATTAATACCAGTGATATAACTGTAGTCATAATGAAAATGAGGAGGAAGTTACAGGACTTTTGATGTATCTATCTGTGCATCATCTGTTCCTTTGTTCTGCCTTCTCCACACTGAACTGCACTGCAGTTGACATGAGCAGTGAGCCTGTAGGATTTCATTGCTGCCCCTCCTTCCTTCACAGACAGCTCTCCAGCCTGCCTGTCCTGATCATTTTTCTGGGTGAGTGCAGAAAAGCTGGCAGGGAAGGCACTAGCTAGCCTGTGATCATACTTCCTGCCTGTTCTCCCAAATCTAAGTCACCCACCTGCCCACAAACCACACACATACACACAAAGAACAAAACGTTTTTTGAGTAGACCGATTGTGTAATTCAGATATCATTACAATAGCTGTAGGTTTTCTCAGTACAGTGGTTAAGGAAGTTCTGTCTAATACAAGGTCATATTTTCCTACCATTAAAATGACCCAGTGTAGTTATTTGGATTTGATATTTGTTAACAGCTGCCAAGCCCCGAAGCAGCTGCTAAATAACTCTTGACTTCCCTGCTCTGTTCATTTCAGACAGAAGTCTCTGCCAGTGTGCTCTGCACACTCTCACCTACCTATTAACTGTTATTTCTACTGTTTGCTGAATACTAAATAGAAAGTGAGACACTAGGACAAAAAAAAGAGGCATCTGTAAAAGGGAATAGCTGAAAGAAAGAGTATTTAGACAATAATTAGTCACAAAATCAAATTCCAAAGGGCCAACCAAATAACTCAACAGATTAAAGTGCCTGCAAGCAGGCCCAGGGACCCAGGGTTCAATTCTCAGCCCTGCCATGCTGGCCCTGCCCCGGGGCACACTGAGACAGGCGATTGAGACCAGGTATGGTGGTGTGCACCTGTAACCCCAGCACTTGGGAGGCTGTAAACAGGAGAATCACTGCAAGTCTGATCTAGTAGTGAGACCCTGAATACCCTGTAGACCCTTCCCTAAAATATAAAAAACAAAAAAATCAAATTCCAGACAAAGAAAATGGAGTCATGGGAAAAAAATAAGCAGCAAAAGTAATAGGGTAATAAGATAGGTCACTGAACTTAATTTTAAGATGCCATCTATTTCTTCAGACTTGTTTCCCTGCTCTTTTCTATACTCTCCACCCTGCAGTTATTCATAACTCTATCCAGTTGTATGACAGACATGTAAATTCACTCTTAATGGGAGGGAGTTAAAGGAGGACTGCCTTCCTCTGTTCCTTCTTTTCAAAAGCTATCATCAAATAATCACAAATATTTATTTTAGTGCCTATTTTTAAGTACAATCTTATTCCTAAATGTATTCGATAATTTTAGCAGTAGGTAATAAAACATTTTCTATACATGAGGAACAAATGAAATTTATAAAATCTTATGGAGCCAGCAGACATGGTGCTACATATCTATAATTTCAGCTATTCAGGAGGCTGAGGCAGAAGGATCATAGATTCAAGGCCTGCCTGGGTAACATAGAAAGACCTTCGTCTTAAAAAGTTAAATTTAAGAGTTGGCCAGATAGCTCAGCAGGGGCCCAGGGGGCCAGGCCCCTTGATCCCGAGTGTGCCATGTTGGCCCCAACCCTGCAGCACATCAAATAAATAAATTTAAAGTTTTATGGAGCCATAATACAGACCATACAACTTGTCCATTTAAAGTGTTCAGTTCAAGCCAGGCAGGGTCACACACACCTGTAATCCCAGCAATCAGAAGGCTGAAGGAGGAGGATTGCCACGTTCAGGGCCAGCCTGTACTGTATAGTGAGTTCAAGGCCAACCTGAGCTACATAACAAGCTGCTCTCAGATAAATAAATAGTTCAATTCAGTATTTTTAGTATATTTATGGGCTATATAGCAATTGTAACCTAAGTTAAAACATCTTTATTCCAATAAAAGAAACCTATGCTTCTTACTATGTACATCCCCATTTTCCTTGTAATCTACTACCTCAAGCCTTGGAAACCCCTAGTTGACTATCTGTCCCTAAGGAACTCCCTACTCTGGGCATTTCACATAAATAGAGTTATATACTATGTCCCCCTGCCCACACTTCCCAATGCTAGAGCTTGAACCCATTTCCTTCACATTGAGCTACATCCCCAACCCTCATCCTTTTTAAAACAGGATCTAACTGTGTCACTAAGTTGTCCATGCTGGGCTCAAACTTGTAATCCTTTTGCCTCAGCTTCCCAGGGTACAGAGACTATAAGCATGTGGTGCCATACCAAGATATGTGCTCTTTTTGACAGACTCCTTTGAGTTAACTTATTTTCAGGAGTCATCTGTGGTATAGCATGTGTCAGTATCTCATTTCTTATTTACTACTATGACGAGTAGTAGCTGATTGTATGGACATATCAGTTTCTCTGTTCATCAGCTTCTAGACATTTAACTCTAGTTTGGGCTATTTTGAGTCATGCTTCTCTGAACATTTATAAATTTTTCTGTGGATTTGTGTTTTTATTTTTCTTGGGTATATATCTGGGAGTGGAATTGTTGAGTCATACAACAAATGGAATTTAAATTTCCTTGAGACTTTTATGATTATCTGATGTAGACTTTTCATTTTTTTAAAATCCAGATGTAGATGCCAACAGAGAGCTACCACTCACACAGCCACCCTCAGCCCATTCATCCATCACCAGTGGAAGCTGCCCAGGAACCCCAGAAATGCGCAGGCGGCAGGAAGAAACTATGCGAAGACTAGCCTCACAGGTACAATAGGATTCCCATGCTAGAGACCTGTTAGTTCCATTTCAATATCAAAGCAAATGTGGAGAGACCTGAGGCAAAGTGAACAAAAATGTATAAAGATATACCATGAAAGCATGGAGAAGAGTTTCTGGCTGTTGTGGTTATAGTTTCAACTAAACTTCATTATAATGGGATCAGAACCTTGGAGTTAGAAAGACTTAGAAGTAAAGTCCTACTGAATAGATAAGGAAGTTGGGACTCTAAGACATTATATAATGGTTTACCCAAATCACAGTATAAGTAATCAATACTGTTAGATTTTTATTCCTAGCTCAAAACCCTTCCTGTTATATCATACTGTCCATAATATTTTTGTTTGTATTGAAAACTCCTCTCAAAGTAGCATGCATATACAAGTCAAATAATGCTCAAATGCAGCAATTTATTTCCTCTATTCAACCCATATGCTGCTCTAATTCTTCTTATTCATTAATATATTATCTCTTCTTATTGTAGAAAATATAGTTCTTTTATTTTCCTCCTACCATAATCTCAGTACAGTTATATGATATTTGGCTGAATCCCAACTATAGCATTTTCAGCATTGATAACATGGAATCATGCTTCACTCTTAAGTCAAAAGTAACATTTCCTTCTTGAACAAATATCTTTTTTCTGGCATTTATATAAAAATGCCCCACTTTAGAATGTGCTTATCTTTCTTCAAACCTTTGGCTAAGTTATTTCATAATCCTTAATATAACTTTATGAAGTGCCACTCTCTATACTTACCAATTTTTTTTTTTTTTTGAGACAGGGTCTCACTATGCAGTTCAGGCTGGCCTTAAGCTCACTTTGTAGCTCAGGCTGGTCTTGAACTCACAACAGTCCTCCTGTCTCAGCCTCCCGAGTGCTGGGATTACAGGCCTGTGCCAACATGCCTGGCTTACTTTTTCTTTTCCCTAGATAAAATTCATCCTAGATCCCTTGTGGAGGGTTTAATCTGCACCCAGGACATTCCTAAGGCATGTCAATTACCTTTTACCCTAAAATTCCTATCATGTTTCTTCTGTATGTGATCCCATATCATTTCTCTTTATCTTATACCTTATTTTTGTAGAACACACCCTCCAGTAGCTTCTGAAAAACAAAATGGATAGGACATTTTTTAAATTAATTTTCTTGAGAAAGAAATAGCAATAAGACAGTCTCAAAACAGGTTAGTAGGATAGTTACAATAATTAATACATTGCATATTGTTGTCTTCATAGTAGTTACTCATAACACTAGATGTAGACATGACATCTTGTCTAAACACTATCATTCTTCTCATTGAACTAAGAGAAAGTAGCTGTATATCTATCTAAACTAATTTGTATGTACAAATATATTCACTACAACATGGTCATTTATATCCCCTTTTTTGTTTAGTTTTGTCAGAGATGGGTATTTCATTGCCATTCAAATATTGTAGGTAGGTGAATTCAGAAAAATAATCCAATATAGTCTAGTAGATCATAATAGTAGTGGGTTATCCACAGGACTGGCAATATCAGAACTTACTGACTTGAGCCTTGTACAGCTCAGCATATTAATATGGCCTTATATTTTATACCTCATTTTTATACTTTTCTGCTGGATGGTTAAGACCAAGACAAAGCAAGACCTATATAACAAAAAATGTAACTTTTGTATCTGACAAGGTCAGTCAAATCCCCTCAGGGTTTAACCTGAAACCATGCTTTGTAGATGTTTTGTCAGTGTCAGTCATGTGGATGAGTCACAGCCATTGCTTGACAGTTTGCTCTCTATGAAAGCCTGAGAGAATGTTTTCTTTTTAGGTGACTGTCCTTAGGCACACTCTACATCATTGGTCACTTTGCTCTGTGGCCCCATAATCTCCTTGATCAGAAAATTTGGGACACAACTGAGTTACAGGATGTCACAATATAGGTTCTCTTATGTCTTGAGTCCTCACTGGCTTTGAAGGGCAAGGGCCAAAATGTTGGCTATCCTTGTAGCCCTTCTTTTTCTCTAATTTTTGGTCTGCAAACTTACATTGTTAACCCTCTAGAAGAGAAGCTTAATGATATTATTACCCTACATGCAACATAAGCAGTTGAGCTTAACCTCACTATCTGTCTGAATATCAAGCATCTTAGACATAACATGGAACAGGTATTTTCCAACAATCGTTGCTATGATAAACTTTAAATCCCTGTCAAATATGAAAACATAGAAAATTAAAAATAAATAAATAAGCAATTACATATTTTTACATAGAAATTTAGAAATCTAACCATATACAACATTGTAGCAGGACAGTCCTATGACATTTTTTAGCAGCACATTTGTGATAGCCAAATCTTGGAAACAACCAAAATGCCTGTTACCTGAGGAATGGATGAAAAAGTTGTGGTGTTTCTATACAGTGGAGTATTACTCAGGTATAAAGAATGATAAACTCGAAGTCTTCATATTTAAGTGGATGCCACTTGAAGATATACTCATAAGTGAAATAAACCAGGCCCACATGTGTAAATATCGTATAGTCTCCCTAGTGTAAGAACTCAAAAGAAGAAATATATATTGAAAGATGTAACACAACTAAAAAAGAAAGCAAGAACTTAAGGATTAAACAACAAGAGAGTGGGCAAGGATGGCAGGGGCAAAACCATACAATGGTTAATGCAGTGATCCTGAGAATCTCCATCAAGTTTTTGAAACTAGCAGTTAATTGGTAGGACTCTCACCCTGACTAACTACATATGCTGATACCTGTGA
The DNA here is from genome assembly GCA_004027165.1 of Ctenomys sociabilis. Taxonomy (NCBI): domain Eukaryota; kingdom Metazoa; phylum Chordata; class Mammalia; order Rodentia; family Ctenomyidae; genus Ctenomys; species Ctenomys sociabilis. The sequence continues at coordinate 49,411 of PVKA01009253.1, read as the reverse complement.
ACTAAGCAACTGCACTGAAGATAGTAATGTGTAATACTGGGGCCATGCTTGGAATGCCTGTCTTTCTGATCTTCTAAAAGCATACTGCTTCTAATGTCATATCAATTACTGCTATACTCTCTCTCAGGTAAATGTTTGTTTAAAAAAAAAAAAAGGTAATAAAAGGAAACAAGAGGACATAAGCTTTTTGAGATATAACATTTCAAAACACATTTTATTCTGTGTGTGTACTTTTTTTTTTTTTTTTTTGAGACAGGGTCTTACTATGTAGTTCAGGCTGGCATTGAGCTCATTTTGTAGCTGAGGCTGGTTTTGAACTCAAAAAATCCTCCTGCTTCAGCTTCCCAAGTGCTGGGATTACAAGTATGCTGCACCACACCTAGCCTTTCCTAGTTGATTAGCATAGTATAATGCCAGGTTCAAAGTCATTTGCTCTTTTTGGAACATCACTCTTGACTTAAGCTCACATTTCTGATTCTCCACATGTGTACAAAATATTTTGAATAAGAATTTTCCTCTCCAAAACTTTTAGGACCTCCTTTTTATCATATTGTTTTTTGATTTTTTTCCCACTTATTATATTGGTATATAAAAGGTTCTTGGAAATGGTTTAATCTTAGGAAATGCTTTAGTACTATTTCTTTGTAATTTTGTCTGTTCTCCCCATAACTCCTGTAGTAAAGAATTAGATTTCAAAAAGTATGTTAACTTTAACTTTTACTCCTATCTTTCATATTATAGCTTCTTTTTTTTTATATTATAGTTTCTGAAGTTCTTCTTTTAATTCATCTTTTTAGATTTCTTCAGCATAACCTTATAATCCTTTTATAAAAATTTCTAAGTATTACATTGCAGTCCTTCTATAAGAATTTTTATTTTTCTTATCATAATTTTCATTTTCAGTAGTTTTTTTCTTTTATCTTCGGTTGTCCTGTTCTTTAGCATCCTGTTCTTATTTTATGCATGTACAAAATGACTTATGGCTAGTCCTTAATGGCTAGGCACTGCAAAACTGATTAGAAGAGCCAGTCAGATGGTTCAGTGGATTGAAGCACCTGCTTAGGCAGAGTGCAGCGGCCAGGGTTCAATCCCTGGTGTACCATCCCCAGCCCTGCCCTAAGATGGCTATTAATACTGGGTGTGGTAGCACAAGCCTGTAATCCCAGCACTTGGGAGGCTGAAGTAAAGGATCACTACAAGTTCTGTCTACATAGTAAGACCCTGTAGACCCTGTACTAATACATTAAAAAAAAAAAATTAGAAGTTGTAGAAGACAGGGTCCTCTACAACTAGATCCTCTTCTTGGTCCAAGAAACCAATATTTGTAATCCCAAAGTTACGTTATTGGAATCCCATCAAGTTGATTCCAATCTACCACTTTCAATGCAACCTATGGCAAGAATGACACTAAAGACATTTTTAGTCATCGGGGAGTCGAGGGGCTCTAGCTCCAGCCATGAAGATGGCTTTCCGGAACTAAGAGAGCGACTCAGGGCCTCACCCAGTTTTATTTAGTGGAGTGGCTTCAGGAGGATTGAATAAGAATTGTGGGAAGTAGATGACTACTATGAGCTGAGCTAGGTGGGTGGCCTAAATTTATCTCTGCCATATGCAGAGAGGATATGCAGAGAGAGTAATCTGCATTACATAATATTTAATGTTTGGGAAGTCTGGTGCTTCAGCTTTGATGTAGTCTTTCAAGCCCCAGGAAGTCATAGCCTCTATCTCGAGGCTCAGTCCCAGCTGGCAGCACAGAGCATTAGCTCTACTGTCCTGTCTCCACCTAGCTCACATTAAGGAGCAACAGGTTTATCAGGGAAACACACGTACCACCTTCAAAGACTATCACTAGCACCTCAGCTAGACCAATACACATTGCTTACCGCCAATTGAAGGATAAACAAGTCCTAGCCAGCTCTGTACATAACAGTACAAGGAAATAGCATCAGGCTCAGTCAAAATGGAAACAGTTGCTCTTCTTTCAAGGAGAGCTACTCAGGTGGTCCTCCACAAGAAGATGATCCCTCTTTATTGAAATGTCCCAAAGTTAGTATCCATTAGCTTTTTTCTTTTCCTGTTCATATTCTGTAGCAAAGAATCCTCCAGTCTCTTGTCTGGAGAATAGATATGCAGAGTGCCAGCATTCTGGGGGAGAGCGGAGAGAGCTCAGGTTAACCGTTCAGTACACAGACTTTGACTGAGGCCCCTTGTCCCTTATTTTCAGTCCTATACCTGATTGCTATTTTGCTGTGTGTTTGGTGTCCATAACCCCAGATTCTCTTACCTTAGTTCCTCTAGAAAATAAAATGGTCTTTTCTCTAAGTTTTGGGGAGGATGATCACCTAGATGGAAAGTATAAGGATGACAAGGGATCTGACTTCTTATATAAATATCACAGAAATTCTGTTTTCAGCTCCTTGAACCTGCTGCATTTCTGAAATTTCACAGATCTCTATATAATATTATAGGGTTCTATTTTCTGCATAGACAGTCTAGTTACAACTGTAGCTACTGTTGCCTTTAACTACATTATTATCTGCTCTGATTAGTAACACAGTAGTCATTATGTGTTCTGAGAAATAGTCTGAGATTTCCTTCATATTCATTGCTAACTCACTATAACTTGAAGACATTTCTGAGCTAGGCATATGTGACTGTAATCCCAACACTCAGGAGGCAAGAGGATTGCATGAGTTGAAGGCCAGCCTAGATAGGCTGCATAGTGAGTTCAAGACCAGATTAATCTGTGTAACCAGATCCTGTCTCAAAAAAAAAAGAACCAAGAGTAAAAATAGAAGACATTTCTCTATTTTAAGAAATATTAAAAGTGGAGCCAGCAGCCGGGCGTGGTGGCGCATGCCTGTAATCCCAGCACTTGGGAGGCTGAGGCAGGAGGATTGTTGTGAGTTCGAGACCAGCCTGAGCTACAAAGTGAACTTAAGGCCAGCCTGAACTGCACAGTGAGATCCTGGCTCAAAAAGACAAAAAAAAAGAAATGGCATCCGGAGAAAATTGAATAAAATAAATAAATAAATAAAAGTGGAGCCAGCCAAATAAAGCATCTGCTTAGGCAGATTCAGGGACCAGAGTTTGATTCCCCAGGCCTGCTGTGCCAGCCCTGCCCCCAGGGCATGGGTGAGACAGCAATTAAGACTGGGCTTGGTGGCATATGCTGAGGCCTGTAATCTCAGCTCTTGGGAAGCTATAAACTGGCAGATCACTGTGAGTCTGATCTAGTAGTGAGACCCTGAACACCCTGTAGACCCTTCCCTAAAAATACAAAAAAAAAAAAAAAAAAAAAAAAAAAAAAAAAAAGAAAGAAATACTAAAAATGGCCTCCATGGGCTGGGGAGATGGCTCAGTAGAATAAGTGCTTCCCTGGCAAGTGCAAGGGCCTGAGTTCAATCCCTGGTTTTGAAAAACAAATAAATAAATAAAGTCTCCATCCTTTATTTTAAAAGTTAGAATTAAGTATCATAGAAAAACATGAATACATGAATGCTGAAGTGCTTCCACCATCACAGTCATTCAGTTATGCACTTAAAATATATTTTTAGAACACTAGTAATCTAGAACTGAAGACAAGTGAGTTAATAAAACAGACATAAACTCGTTAGTCCATGTTTTCATGGTGGAAAAATAACAATAAATGTATAAGATTCACATGGTGACAAGTGCTAGGGCAATCACATAGAATGAGGCTTCTTGTTACTTCTTAATCCTTCTCTCATCATAAATTCCAAGATATTTGAAAAATATCCGTTCCATGTTTGGAAAGTATTAAATGTTATAAGTAGGAAATTAATGATTGTTTCTACTTGAAGAGTGATCACAATTTAAATTTCATGATTGTCTTCTTTTTAAATCAATTATTTTGTACCTACAAATAGGTACTTTTAAGTTTGTATTAAACATTGTACAAGAAATGGTCCTTTATTAAAACTGATGTTTACATTCAATATTTAAGAAATGCTTTTGTGGCCAGGCATAGTGGCCCACATCTATAATCTCATTACTCAGGAGGCTAAGGCAGAAGGATCGCCATGAGTTCGTACCTGCCTGGGCTACATAGGGAGTTCAGGGCTGGCCTGACCTGCAGGGCAAGACTGTGTCTCCAAAAATGCTAGAAATGCTATTTTAAGTAGGAAGTGACTATGCTTAGTTTAGACATTTTTTTTTTTAATTTTCTGATCATCCCTTAAAGCATCATAATGTAACTAAATCTATTTGTTCCTAGAGGTAGGATATGTTCAAGTTCACACTAAATGTTGTACAAAAGATGTCCCCTTAGATTAAAATTGATTGTCCCAATAAATTCACAAGTTACAGTTTGAAGATATTTGTGTTGTAGAATCATAGAACAGCAGCCAGCAATCTTGCTTCTTACTGTAAGAAACCCATAAGCAGAATTAACTTTGTATTCACGTTCCTTTTTGTTTGTTGGTTGGTTGGTTGGTTATTGCCTCAAGTCATTTACCTCATCACTGGGACGAAATAGCCAATGCCTGGAACATAAAGAAGGAGAGATTTATTTTGGCTCATAATTTTAATCCATAGTTGGCCAGCACCCAGACAGGAAGGCAGGGTGGAAGAGCCTGGAGAGTGCAGCTTCTCCTGTCATGACAGCCAGAAAGAAAGGGGAGAAGAGAAGAACCAGGGAGAGTAATGCAAATGCATTCTGCCAAGTCTGATCTGTTTCTTTAGAGCAGACTGACATCACATTTAGCTGTAGCAAACCATGATGCAGTCCTCTTGGAAAAGCCCCACCAGGGTACTGGGGACCATCTAAATATAAACTGTACCAGTTAAATAGATTAATGAGTTTCATTTTGGCAGATTTGTGTGTCACCTACTTTAATCATTCTTCTCCCAAAATCCCTCTTGCCCCACCCTCCCTTCAGCTTTATATTTAGATGGAGCTCAGTGCATATCCATGCCTCCATTACCTGCCTTTACACCCCACTCTCCCTCTCTTATCAGACATTAACTTTTTTAATGAGATCAGTATTTTAGTGCAGTTACTCAATATATAAAACTTTTTAGAACCTTTTGGTGTAGTTCTTTGTGTTAATTCTGGAATATCAGTAATTATCATTGGTATTTTATAGTATTCTTATTGCCTCCTATCTACTAATTAATACAGAACACTGAATACTTCTTGTTGTAACTTTAAAACCATTTTATTCGTTGAAGAAACCCTTCAAACTTGAAGTATAACAGGTTTTATTAGGTCAGTATCACTCAGGTGTGTTGTATCCAGTTAACATTGCATACATTTCTTTGTTTTTTCGTGATTTTTTTGGTTTGGTTTTTGAGATAGCTCTCAATATGTAATTTAGGCTTGCCTTGAATTGAAGGCAGTCCTCCTGCCTCAACTTTGAGAGTGCTAGGATTACAGAGGTATGTAACCACACTCAGGCTTTGTGTATTCCTCAAGTGTGATTGAGAATAGAGATACAGAAATCTCATTCAGGACTCTTTCTAAATATGTGGATTTAATTCCAATAACAGTAGTTTTCTAGGTTTTAAATCAGTTACCAACCACATCCTCATGCAGAATTCTCAGGACAGGAAGCTAATACTTTCTCTTTACTGAGCTTTGATTAAGGGTATTTATACCTTTTGCTACCTCATCTCTGTTCTTTTATTTTTATTATTATTTTCTTTGGGAGGGCTGCCAGGAATGGAACTTAGGACCTTGCAGTTTACCAGGTATGCACTTGTACCTTTGAGCTATTTACCTGGCCCTCTTTATTCTTATCTTAATCCTTTTAGGATTTAGGAAAAGAAACTAGATCTCCAGAGATTTTTTTCATCCCCAAGGTCATCCAGTTAATAAATGAGAGAACCAAGATTCAAAATAAGTATTTATTTCTATATGATGACTACTATTGTTATTCTCATTCTGTAAGAACCAGAGTCCCTGAAAATAAATAACTTGCCTGAGAAATCATACTAGTGTGCAACAGAGTCAAGATTTAAAACAAGACAAGCAGGCTCTGGAACCTTTCCTTCTTGGTAGTACTGCCTGTCTACTGTGAAAGGAAAGATTTTTGTTTAGTGTTATTTCTTTTGGCAGATCTGGGGATTGAACTGAGGCTTTTGCACTTGCCAGGGACGCACTTATTCTACTGAGCCATCTTCCCAGCCCCTTTGTTTAGTGTTCTTTTAGGAAAATCTGTTGATCACTGAGTGAGGCCTCAAAGCAAGAAAATTTTGTTGGCCTAAAAATTCTTCAAATGAAGGATTTTATTCAACTAGAAGCTGTTGTCTCTGGCTTAGTCCTTTGAGTAAGAAGCTAATACATAAAATTAACTAGAAAAACTAGAATTCTAAGCTGTTCTCTAATTTAAAGAAGTATCACAGAGACAAAATTCAAAGGATTTTCTTTAAAGAAATTTATGTAAGAAAAAAGTGAAATGTCATTCATTCTTGCCAGGAAACTAGTACTCTACCATCTTATTGCCCTTGAATGAAATCAAAACACCCTTCTTAAAATGGTTCAAGTGTATTACCAAGCATATGTAAGGCCTAGGGTTTGATCCCTAGTACTAGAAAAACAATAAATAAATAAATAAATAAATAAATAAATAAATAAATAAATAAATGGAACATCACCTGGATTATAAAAGCCTTTGCCTAGATAGTGCCAGGCTAAAAAAAAAAAATTTTTTTTTTTTGGGTCTTACTATGCAGGCTAGGCTCAGTATGTAGCCCTGGTTAGTCTCAAACTCACAATAATCCTGCCTTAACCTCCCAAGTACTGACATTATAGGCGTGCACCATGCCTTGCCAGGCTAAATATTTTAGACTAACAATTCTTTATATGTGAGATTGAGAAAATCTCAAGTGTTGTCCTATATAATATAGGTTGCTAAAACTGCTGTTAACCCAATTTTGATGACTGAAAATGTCTCCAGATATTTTCAAATATTCCCAAGGGAACAAAACCATCCTGCCAGTACATCATTCCCCACTCACATTAGCCACAATAAAGTTGATTTTAGTTCCTTGAAAGTATGAATCTATGTCTTGCCTTAGGACCTTATTGTACTCTTTTCATCTTTTCTCTACCTGGAACAGTGCTATCCCCAAATTCATCCCTGTTCCTTCATATTTCAATTTAAATATTGATTACTTTTTGGTGGGCTTTTTTATGTACTTATGTATTTAGTACAGAGTATACAGGGTCTCACACACAGATCAGACTCGTAGTGATCCTCTTGTTTTTAGTCTCCCAAGCACTGGGATCACAGGCTCACACCACCATGCCCAGGCAGTTGCAGTTCTCAGTGTGCCTGAGGGTCAGGGACAACATGGCATGCTGGAGGATCAAACCCCATCCCTGTACATAGTTAAGCAGGTGCATTAGTCTGCTGAACTATCTGGCCAGCCTCTACTTTTTGGATGGTTGTTTTTTTTTTTTGTCTTTTTGAAACAGGGTCTCACTGTTCAGTTCAGGCTGGCCTTAAGCTCACTTTGTAGCTCAGGCTGGTCTCGAATTCACAACAATCCTCCTGCCTCAGCCTCCCAGTGGCTGGGATTACAGGCATGTGCCACCACACCCGGCTTTTGGGGGTTTTTAAAGACAAGTTCTCACTAGGTAGTTCAGGCTGGGCTTGAACTCATTATATAGCTCAGGCTGGCTTTGAACTTGAAATGATCCTCCTGTCTCAGCCTTCTGAGTGCTAAGATTATAGGGGTATATCACCACACCTGGCTAACACTGCTTCTTCTAAGAAGTTTTCACTGGCTCTCAGTTACCATAAGGTACTCTAGCTTTATGTTGTTCCAGTGCCCTATAATTCCTCTTTCATAATGTTTATCTCACTACTGTTGTTATTTATTTGTCTGTCTTTTTACCTGTGAAAGTCAGACAGGAATTATATTTCTAGAAAATTTGCACAAAGCCTAACATGCAATGGAAGTTCTTTCAATATTTGTGAATATAACTATTGGTATTTTGTATTACAAAAATTTCAAGCATCTGGCCAAGTGCTTATTTGTAATACTGGTTCTCAACCAACTTATTATGCAGTGTTCCAGAAATAATAATCTATAATTTTACCAGAGTACTTTATGAGATAGAGTTTTTAAGCTATGAATGAAATATACCTAAGTGTTTTCCTTTTGTACCAGTTCTAATTTCATAGGAACCTAGATGAAGTAAATTAGTCACATTCTTTTAAAGTATGTACTTGATATTGGCCATAACTTCCTTTGGCTCAGGTAATCAGTAATTTCTAATTAAATAGTAACAATCTATGGGATATAGCTATTTAGGCCTAGAATTATAACAGCTAAATATTACCCCGAGATCTTCTGCAGCTAATCAACAAGGTTGAATCATACAATGTTGAATCACATAATAAAACCTCTATAATGAAAACACTGTGCTACTGATGTATGAACAGAAGAATAGACTAGTGGAATAAAATAGAAAATTCAGAATTAGATCCAAATATGTGTGGATACTTAGTACATGACAAAGCTAGTATCTCAGGTCACAGGAGCAAAGGTAGGCTAATGATGCTGGGATAACTAACTGGTAAAAGATAGATAAATGAATCTTTATCTCACACTATACGCCTCATAAATTCAAGTAAATTAGGAACCTAAATTAAAAATGGTACAAAATTAGTAAAACCATACAAATAAATAACAGTAGTAGAATACATGGGTTATTTTCTCTTTAATCTTGGTGAAGGGAAAGGACTTTTTAACTGAGTTCTAAATCTAGAGTAGAAAAAAATATTGGTAAGTTTAACCTCATAAAACATTTTTAAATGTTACATGAAAATCAAAACATGAGAACCAAGCCAAGAAGATAACTGTAAAATTGAGACAAAATATTCACAACATACCCTAAAATACTGTTGCAAAAGCAAAAATAAGCAAATGAGATGCCATGAAACTAAAGCTTTTGCATAGCAAATCAAATAATAAGGTGAAAAGACAGCTCACAGAACAGGAGAAAATATTTGTAAACTGCACATCTGATTAAGGTATTCGTGAATATCCAGACTATGTAATTTAAATCTATAGCAAGAAAACATCTTGATTAGAAAGTGGATGAAGGACCTTGCTGTGAGTGGGGTCTAGAAGGCCCATGTGTTAAAGGCGTGATCCTTGTGCTGGTGCTATAGTAGGCAATGGAAATGTAAAGCTGGAACCTAGTGAAAGTTCTTCCACACTTGGAGGGTGGTACTTTACAGAGCATAGCCAGCCCTCTGCCTCTTCATCCCCCGCCACTGGCCATGAGGTGAGCAGTTTTGTTTCACCATGCACTTTTGCCATGATGTGCTACTGCCTTGCCATAGGCCCAAAGCAACAGGCTTCTCTCACTTGTAGACTGAAACTGTGAGGCAAAGTAAGTCTTTTCTCTTTATGAGTTGATCATTTCAGGTATTTATTTATTTATAAAACTAGCACAGGCTTGAAAAAAAACTTCTTAAAATAAGATAAGCAAATGACCTGAAAGTACATGAAAAATGCTTACTGGTGAAATACAAATTAAAATTACAATATAACCTTATACTTCTTAGGATAGCTTTTATCGAAAAGATGAAAAGTAAATGTTGGCAGAAATGCAAAGGAAAGAAAACTCTTATACATTGTTTTCTGAAATGTAAATTAATACAACCAGTGTGGAAAACTAGATGGCAATTCCCTAGAAAAGTAAAAATAGAGCTACAGATGTAGCTCAGTGATAAGTAGTTATCTAGCTTGCACAAAGCTCTGGAGTCAATCCCCAAGTGCCACAAAAAAGGTGTAGAAAAAGCAAAAGGAGAGGAGGAAATGTGGGAAAAAAACAAGAATCTAATAATAGGGCCGGGGAGATGGCTCAGTGGAATAAGCACTTCCCTGGCAAGTGCAAGAGCCTGAGTTCAATCCCCTGTTCCAACAACAACAACAAAAAAAAAAAAAAAAAAAAAAAAAAA
>PVKA01009253.1:0-39370 GCA_004027165.1 Ctenomys sociabilis | reverse complement strand
AATCTTTTAGTAGGTGGCTGTTCTCTAAGAGATAACTAAAGAACTGGAGTCCCAGTAGTATATTCATGAATGGCACTCGTTCAAGTTCCAATTGCCTAAAGACGAGCCAGGGGGTTAGTTCAGTGGTGCAGTACCTGCCTGGCAAGCATGAGGTCTTGAGTTTAATTTCTGGTACCCCCCCAAAAAAGGAAAAAAGTTTAGTTGCCTGTATATTCAAAGCTAATAGCTGGAAAGGAGTATATGGAACTTTAGTGAAGGTGATGATGAATAAGGGGGAGGAACATAGAATTGATAGCTCATCAATAAAGATAGCAACATCAACTGACCTCAATGCCAGATTCTTTCCATACATCAGGCTGACTCTTCTCTGACAATATCATCTTTTCTAGGTAGTAATGAGCCAGAGTTGCTAGATTAAAATCGTTCCCTGTACTTGCTCTGGAGATAAAACAATCAACAAAAAGATAAGGAGTGAACTCTGCAAATTCAAAGCTCCAAATTATAGTCAGACAGGACAGCCCTTAGGTGTTATTTAGACCCATATTTTCTGAGACTTGCCCTAATGAAAATCTCATTCCTTACTGGGCCTGGTGGCATTTGCCCATAATCTTAACATTTGGGAGGCTGAGAAAGATTCAGAGCCTGCCTAGTCTACACAGTAAATTCAAGGCCAGCCTGAACTATATATAGAAAAACTCTGTCTCAGCAAGCCAAAAAAAAAAAAAAGCCCTCAAAATATATTTACTGATAATATTAAAATCTGAATTACAACACAATTGTAATAAAAAGTGATAAGAACATATGTATCTGTAAAGACTGAAATGATTTTTCTGATTTTCTTCCTAATACTTTGTTACAAGATCAGACTTTAATATACTGCTCTGTGCAGAATAAATGGAATAAATGTTAGTGATAACATTTAATGTTAGTGATAATGTTAATGTTTATTGTGAGTGATTTTAGTGTTCATCTTGATTTCTTTTCTTTTTAATCTTGATTTTCAATCTTCCTATTATAACCCTAGAGAGAGTAGGTTTTAATTTTATCATTTTATTTATGATAAAATATATATATATAATAGAAATGAAGCCATGCATATGTAATAATATACATTTCTGACCTGATATAAATTAGGCAGTTAAATAAGCAGCTTTCATATTTATTTGAAAAAAAGTATGAGAAATGGAGAGAAAAAAAACAGTTGTATAATGTCCATGTGATTATAGCTATTGCTGCTGGTAAGTCTGTTTGCATTTCCATCTTTCTTTTGTAGGTGGTCGCCTATCACTATTGTCAAGCAGATAATGCCTATACTTGCCTGGTACCAGAATTTGTCCACAATGTTGCTGCACTGCTCTGCCGCTCACCTCAGCTGACAGCATATCGGGATCAGCTTCTTAGAGAGCCTCACCTGCAAAGCATGCTGAGCCTTCGGTCCTGTGTGCAGGACCCTATGGCCTCCTTCCGGAGAGGAGTCCTGGAGCCCCTAGAGAATCTCCATAAAGGTACAAATGAAGGCCAGAGGAGCCCTGGGTCACCTGAGTCATATTCTAGAAATGACTATTTTTATCACATTGCCAAAATTAATTGTTCTGTAGTTGGTATTCTATAGGATACAGTTCAGAGATAAATTATTTTACTTGGAAACAAGTTCCTAAAGGAATAGTAGTTCCTTCACTTTTTTATAAATATTCTCATTTTTATTTTTAAATGTAATTCATTTTTCTCTTACTAAAGATAGTAGCATTTCCAGTTGTTGTGTGAAGTCCAGTTATGTAACTTAAGTAAAATGTGGCTCTCCATCAGTGTGGTAGAGTTTCTTGGGTTGGAAAAAAAACAGGTCTTTATGTAATATTTTTTAATATCCTACCTTTTTAGATATGTATATGTTAAAAGGTATTTTATAGGGTAGAAAGATACATCATGGTACATAAATTACATATTATTACTTTTCAAAATGAAACAAAATTAAAGGTAATCTACCTTACACTCATGTTCATACCTTTGCTCCCATTTTCCTTTGCAGTTATATCACATATAGCATAAATATGGCCATCTCCTTAAAAATAGTGCATGTCTCTATTAGACTCTATTCTCTGTACTCTTAACCAATGTTTCTTTTATTGCTGGAAACCAGAAAAGAGATTTTAATAAGCATGAGATTCCTCAATAATCCTGTTTATTCCTGAGAGACTTGTATACCTCTGTCAAGGGTTTCAAAAGTACTTTAAGGAAAGGTGTTTTATAATCCCTATAATCTTGGTAGTCATCTTCCATTATTAAACATTCAATGCTCATAACTTAGACATCAAATTTCTCTTTCTTCTCAACTCTGATACGTGTCTTTGTTTCTGATTCTGTTATATCTTTTTCTACCTATTGCTTGATCATAACTTTTAAAACCTTGGATTTTTTACAATTTTTTTATTTTAAAGAGAAAAAACTAAAAATAATAAAACAGTTTCAAAACAGGTTAGTAGGAGAGTTATAATAATCAACACATTGTGTATTGTCTTTGTAATAGTTACTCAGAATACAAAATATATGCATGGTATCTTTAAACACATTTCCTAAAAAAAAAAATCAGTTAATCTCTAATTTCTTTTAATTCTGTCTTAATCATAACTTTTTTTTATATTCACTTGTTTCAAATTTGTTTTGCTATTATTACCTTCAAGGACTATTCTACTACCCCTAATAATGTATCTGTATTACTGTTCATTCTTGGTATTCTCTGGTTCTCTGATATGATGCTTTTTCACACCATAATATCTTTAAATTTTATAACAAACTATGTAGCACAGTGGGATAAAAATCAATGACTAGGGGCTAGGGAGATGGCTCAGTGGAATATGTGCTTCCTTGGCAAGCACAAGGGGCTGAGTTCAATGCCCAGTTCTGCCAAAATAAAAATCCATGATTACTCATGGCTGGATATGCCTGGGCCTTAATACTGCAGCTGTGCAAGACCCCAGATACCCTAAGCAATACAGAGCAGGATTTTTGATGGTTTTTTTTTTTTAGACTGGGTCTCACTATTTTGCCAAGGGTAACCTTTAATTTCAGGGCTAAGTGATCCTCCTACCTCCAACTCCAAATAGTTGGAACTACTACAGGTAATGTACCACCCAATACCTGGTGAAAGACGGATTTTTTTTTTTAAAGCATACTTCTAACCCATTCATGGATTACCTAGTGGGAAATTCTGCCTTAGTTGCTCCAGTCTTCTAAACTTTATGTACTGCTTCCAGTTAAAGCTTCATAAAACATTGTTCTGATCACTTAATTTTCCAGTTCAGAAACCAGTGATTGCTTGTTCTTATTGAATTAACTTCTGGCTCCTTAGTCTAGCATTCAAGGTATTTGATGGCCTGGATCTAGCCTACTTCCAGCCTTATTTTTCTCCTTTATCCTTATGCACCCTTGCTTACATGTAAACTAGACTATTCACCAGTTTTTAAACAGTCCCCTACATTTTCCTGCCTCCCTATATTTACTCATTGAATCCTTTTTTTAGAATTCCTTATCCTCACATTTTTGCCCTTCCGAATTCTACCCTTCTCTCAAAGACCAGTGCAAATGCTACCTCACTTGTGACTTGCTGATTCACTTTATCTCACTAATCAGAAGCTAATGTCTTTCCAAAGAGGCATTAAACATCTTTTAATGTCTCGGTTGATACTCAACATATTGTTAAAAGAATTTATATTTTGTATGAAACACATTTTTTTTTAATCTTTTTGAGACAAGGTCTCACATGCAGTTCAGGCTACCCTTGAGTTCACTTTGTAATCCAGGCTGGCCTCAAACTCACAACAATCTACCTGACTGTCCAGTGCTGGATTATAGGTATGCACTACCACACCCATTTTTGTTGTTGTTTTGAGGCAGGGTCTCACTGTATCATTTAGGCTGTTCTTCAACTTGCTATTTAGCCTAAGTTGGCCCCAAACTCATGGTCATTGTACTGCCTCCGCCTTGCAAGTGCTTGGATTACAGGCATGTGCCACCACACCCAGCATTGAAACACATTTATTGAATATATTCTTTATGCTAAATGTTATTTGTTTACAATATTTAAAAAATGATTATTTTTGTACTCATCCCTTTGACTAAATTGTTCTTTATGCTATTGAAGTTTAAACTTTGATTTTTTTCCAACTACAGCTTCATAGGACAAGCCTTAGAAGAGATTAGACAGGAAAAATTCACATCCAGGGAAATTACAATTAAAATTGTACTGCAGAAGTACAGGCAGTGAAGAAAGAGCCTTTGAGAGGATGATGAGGAGAGGGCCATCACCTGTTATATAATAGTAAGGTGTGATAAAAGCCTGAACTACTGCAGGAGCTCAAGTTGAGAAATGGAATACTGAGGACTTGGTAATCTACCAGGCATTGAGGCTCATGCCCGTAATTCCAGTATTTTGAGAGACTCAGGCAGAAGGGTCACAAGTATAAGCCTATCCTGAACAACTTAGCACCAAAGAAAGACACTGTCTCAAAATTTTAAAAGGGCTGGTATTGAAGATGCTAAAGCCCCGGGTTCAATCTCCAGTACTGAAGGGAAAAAAGCAAACAAACAGAAAAACTGATAGCAAATTAGTAGCCCTGCTTGATCAAGACCTAATGTTAGCTTAACATTTGAAAGTTAATCAGTGTAATTTATCATATTAACAGAACAGAAATTGTTTATTATCCCTATAATCATCTTACTACAGAAAAGCATTTGACAAAATACCACATCAATTAAGGATAATAATTGTGCAAACTAGGAATAGAAAGAAGCTGCATTTGATTTAGGGGAACTCAAAAACATATAGCAAAAGGGTGAAATGTTGAATATCATCCTCCTAAGATGAAAAGCAGGATAGTGTTCCTCAGGCTCACTATTCACATTCAACTTTCCACTGATAGTCACAACTAGTACAATAAGAAAGCCAGCAAGTATTACAAAGATTGAAAAAGAAATAAAACTATCTTTATAGATTGCCTAGAAAAACTTTAGAATCTACACAATCCTACTAAAAATGAAAAGTACAAAACTTTATAAGGTCAATATATAAATATTTAGGAACAATTGAAAATGAAATGTAGATAGTACATTTCAGTTTTAAAACACAGCCACAAATTCTTTGATGTTTGTCCCATTAAGAACGTTTTCTCCAGTAAGCAGACTTCTGACTGCTTCAGCCAACAGAGTTATGCAAAGTGATGCTGTGTGACACTGAGGCTATATTTATAAATGTCTGCCTTTCTCACTGAAACATTTCTTTTAGAGGCATGTATTGCCATGTAAAGAGTCTGGCTATTTTCAAATCACCATGCTGTGAAGAAGTATAATCCTGACATAAAATTTGTGTGTGAAGAACCCTCCAAATGATTCCAGCCCTGCTGCTCAAATAACTCATAGTTGTTTGATGTAGCAAAAACAACTGGAACAGATATTTTCAGTAACATCAAAACCATGAGTACGTAAGAATAAATTTAACAAAAGATGTATGAGATCATCATAGTAAAACCACAATGAAAACATTGCAGAATAAAATTAAAGAATCTAATAAGTGAAAAAGATGTGCTATATTTATATGGATTGGAAGGTATCAGTTTTTCCTCAAACTGGTCTAGATTCAACATGATTTCCATCAAAATCCCAACAGGATTTTTATGTAAAATTTAGAACAAATAGAAAACAAAAATAGCTAAGAAGAATAGAAATAAAAATAGCTTTTAAAAAAGATTGAAAAATTGATAGTATTTCAAGACTTTGAGCCTTACAGATTATTATAATAATCATGACAGGTAGTAATGTTTCACTAAATGTTTAACAACCATCTTAGGAGTGAAAAGCTTATTTGTTGGATAAAATTTATGCAAGCAACTCTCATGAGCGAGCTTGAGTCAGTTCTAGTACTCCACTGACAGGTGATCACACACAAGGATGTGCCGCACAGAAATAATCCCAAACATAAATGCAGTCTTCTGATCTTCTCAAAGATTCCAAGACAACTGGGGGAAAATAATTCTTGTTATCAGACAGTGCTGAGACCACTAAGTAAATGTAAATGCATAGGGGACAAAATGAGTCTCAGCCAAGAGTAGTAGCAGTAATGTTTTGTGATATGGTAGCATGTTAGCCCAACTGCATGAAAAGTTACAATAGGAAGATTACAAGTTCAAGATGAACCTACACTAATCAGCCACTATCTTATAAATAAATAAATAATAGGCTGGGCATAAAGCTCAGGAGTAGAGGGTTCCTGTGCTGCCTGAAAAAAAGAATTCTCAATCCTTACACTGTACATAAAAATAATTTGCTGAGCTAGGGAGATGGCTCAGTGGGATAAGCACTTCCCTGGCAAGTGCAAGGGCCTGAGTTCAATCCCAGGGTTCACCAAAAAAAAAGAAGCTATGGCAAGACCAGACATGATGGTGCACACCTGTAATCTCAGTTTTGCCGGGCGTGATGACACATGCCTGTAATCCCAGCACTCGGGAGGCTGAAGCAGGAGGATTGTTGTGAGTTCGAGACTAGCCTGAGCTACAAAATGAGCTTAAGGCCAGGCTGAACTGCATAGTGAGACCCTGTCTCAAAAAGATGAATGAATGAATGAATGAATGAATAAATAAATAAATTTATGTACAATCAGGGGCCCAATTAGAATAGCTTAGTCTCTGGAGATAACAAAAAACAAAAACAGGAACTATCTTAACAACTTGGAGTAGATAAAGACTTCCTAGGACACATTTTTTTTTTTTGTTTTAAACAAAACTGAAATGGACTTACATTTGTTTCTGAAGTGACTTCGATTTATTTTGATACATCTTTTCACCATGATGATTTACAGAATCTTCAAGCCAATATAAATATTTCATAAATATTTGAATATTTGGGTATACACCTGCACAATACCAGCAGTATCTTTCAATAAGAAAAATGCTGAAGACTAAAGATTAGACACAATTACTAGATACAGTGAAAATCTGCTGCAAATATTTCTGAGGTAAGAAGGCACCACATACCTGTTCAACTAACCCTTACAGCACAGGATGATTTTATTTTTATGTAGGACCTAGAACACTTAAGCTGCCAATTAGGTGCTGAAATGGCAGAGCAACACCCCCAGTTATGCCATGAATTCATAGGAATTGCTTCCAACAACTCAGACTCCTTCCCATTGATCCTCACAAAGTACACTTCTCTGAGAGGGGCAGGCTGGCACTTCAGTTGAACACAGGTACCTTTCTCTTTGGCTTCCTTTTTTTTCTGATCATTTTCCTTCAGATATTTCAGAAAGCTATCACAACTTTTTGAGTGTTTAATATGCTCAGTACACACATTAATCCTCTTGGCAAGTATCTTGCCCTTAACATGTTTGTGTATAGCAATGTAAACAGTATGCTGGGTAACATAGACTCTTCCCGTTTTGCTATAGTAACATTTGTGAAACATTCTTTTTTGCACTGTACCCATTCCCTTGATGTCTACAATGTCATTCTTTTTATAGATTTGCATGTATGTGGCCAAAAAAACAACCTCATGTTTTCTAAAAGGCCTAGAGAACATATACCAGGTTCCCCTCCTCTGTGTTAGTTATTTTGGAAAATTATTAGAAGATGCCGGCTCCAGCCGAAAGGAAACCTCAAGACACATTTTAAAAGGTGATAAATAGCCACGTACATTGGGGCAGGGAAATGGCTCAGTGGAATAAGTGCTTCCCTAGCAAGTGCAAGGGCCTGAGTTCAATCCCCGGTTCTGCAAAAAAATAAATAAATAGACAGGTACAATAGTACACACTTATAACACCAGCTACTCTAGAGCCTGAGGCAGTAGGATTATAAGTTCATGATTAGCCTGGACAATTTGAGTCTCTGTCTCAGAATTTTAAATAAAGTTGGAGATGTAGGTCACATGACAGCAGAAAATGATTGATTATATCAAAATTTAAAATGTCTTCTCAGGCCGGCAAGATACCTCAACAGATTGAAGCTCCTTGGTGAGAGAGTGTGTGCTTGTTATGAATAAGGCCCTGGGTTTGGTGCCAACACTACTAAAGCTTAGGCAAGCACAAGGACTGTGGTTCCATCCCTGGCACCACGTGCCATGCCACCCCACCCCCGGAGCAGGCTGAGCCCAGCCAGAGCCCAGCATAGTGGTGTACACCTGTATTCTCAGCTCTGAGGAGGCTGAAAACAGGAGGATCAACAAGAGTCCGAGCTGTGTAGTGAGGCCCTGCAACAACCAAATACATAAAATAAATAAATTCATGAAGTATCTTTTCAGCAAAAGCTAACACTAAGAAAAGGAAAAGCAAGTAACAAAAATAAGTATTCATCTCTGCATGTGTATAAGTGAGGAAAGAGCACTGTATCCACAGTATCTAAAGAATACATACAATTCAGTAATGAAAAGATAAACAGTACACTGTTTCTCATTTATTTTGCTTGTTTGTTTTGTGTTGCTTGGCGCTAAACCCAGGGCCTTGTTCAAAACAAGCACACACTCTCTCATTGAACTATATCCCTAGCCCCCTCCCCTTTTTTTTTTTAATTTCTATTTATTTATTTATTTATTTATTTATTTATTTATTTATTTATTTATTGGGGGATGCAGACTGGGGATTGAACTCAGGACCTTGTGCTTGCCAGGGAAGGGCTTGTCCACTGAGCCATCTTCCTGGCTTTATTTTGTTTTGAGACAGAGTTTTAGTACGTTTCTCAGCCTGGCCTCAAACTTGAGATTCTCCCTCCTCAGCCTCCTGAAGAGCTGTGATAAAATTTATATCACCATTCCCATCCAACAATTTAATTTTGAAATGAATAGGATATTTAAATACTTCACAAAAGAACATATGTTAATACCCATAAGGACAAGAAAATGTGCTTAGGGTCATTAGTTATCAGGAAAATATAATTTTAAATTATGATTTGCCCAAGCCAAAAATGGTCATCTGAGATGAGCACACACTTTTCAGAGGCAAAAATACAAGAAGCTAATAAATACATGAAAAAATGCTCTACATCACCGGCCATCCGTAAAATGCAAATTAAAGCAGCACTGAGATATGATCTCACCCCAAAAGAATGTTCATCATAAAGAAATCAACCAACAACAAGTTGGTTGATTTAGAGAGGCTGTGAGGAAAAAGAAACCCTTCTCCACTGCTGGTGGGAATGTAGACTGGTACAATCATTATGGAAATCATTGTGGAGACTCCTCAAAAAACTAGGACTGGAATTCCCATTCAATCCAGCTATCCCCCTTCTGGGAATTTTCCCAAAAGAACTGAAAACATCATATCATAGTGATACATGTGTGCCTATGTTTATAACAGCACAATTTGTGATAACAAAATCTTGGAAACAACCAAAATGCCTGTCATCTAAGGAATGGATGAAAAAGATGTGGTGTTTTTATACAATGGAGTATTACTAGCTATAAAGAAAAATAAACTTGAAGCCTTCATATATAAGTGGATCCAACTTGAAGATATACTCATAAGTGAAATAAACCAGACCTACATGTGTAAATATCACTTAGTCTCCCTAGTGTAAGAACTCAAAAGAAGAAAGAAAAAATTGAAAGGTGTAACACAGTTAAATGGAAAGCGAGAACTTAGGAATTAAACAACAAAGAGAGTGAAAGGAGAAGAGATAGGAAATATGGCAGGGGCAAGACCATATATTGATATAAACAAGATGGTTAAGTCAGTGGTCCTAAGACTGTCAAGATTTTGAAGATAGCATCTGATGAATAGGGTTCTCACCCTGACTGACTAAATATGCTGATGTCTGTGAACTGAGCAACTGAACCAGAGATAGCAGTGTGTAATACTAAAATCGTGCTTGAAATGTCTGTCGTTTTGGTCTTCTAAATGCATACTGCTTCTTATGTCTTATAAATTGTTGCTATACTCTATTTAAAGTAAATGTTTCTAAAGAACAAAGGTAATAATAAGAAGAGACAAGAAAAAGTCAAAGAATTGTCCTGCTACAATATATATGGTTTGATTTCTAAATTTCTGTGTAATGGGGCTGGGAGATAGCTCCATAGAATAAGCACCTGCCTAGCAAGTGCAGGGTCCTGAGTTCAATCCCCAGTACTGGAAAAAAAAAAACAAAAAATAAATAAATAAATTTCTGGGTAAAAATGTGTAATTTTTCTTCACATTCTATAGAGATTCAAGTTTAGAATATCCATGGTTGTTGGAAAATAGTAGTTTTGTGTTATGTCTAAGGCATTTGATATTCAGACAGATAGTGATGTTAAGCTCATCTGCCTCTGTTACAGGATAATAATATCATTAAGCTTCTCTTCTGGATGTTTAACAACTAAAGTTTGCAGACCAAAATTAGAGAAAAAGAGGGACTACAAAGATAGCCAATATTTTGGCTCTAGCACTTCTAGGTCAGGGAGGACTCAAAACATAAGAGAACTTGTGCTGTGACATTTTGTAACTCAGTGGTTAAGCAGTAGCCATGACTCATCCAAATGGCTGATACTCACAAAAGATCTAGAAGGTGCTGTACATGGCCTCAGAGTAAATCCTGAGGGGATTTGACTGACGTTGCCAGATACAAAAGCTACATTTTTACTTTTATAGGTCTTGCGTTAACTTGGTCTTAACCATCCAACAGAAAAGTATAACCATGAGGTATAGAAAGTAATGCCATATTAATATGCTGAGCTGTATAAGACTGAGCTGTAAAAGGCTCAAGTCAATAACTTCAGGCAGTTGCCACTTCTGACATCCCATTACTATTACAGACTATTGGACTATATTGGGCTATTTTGCTGAATTCAAGTACCTATAATAATTGAACTGGCATCAAGTATGAAATGGTCCTTTAAAGAGTTCTCCAAATACAGGTTCTCTAACAACAACAAAATACCCATCTGAGAAAACAAAAAAGAGGACATAAATGAAGAACCATTTTGTAATGAAAAAAATTTATACACATATATACAAAATGGGATAGATATACAGCTACCTTCTATCAGCTCTATGACCAGAAAGGTCTGTACTAATATTGTCTAGACAAGATATCATGTCTGCATCTTGTCCTCTGAATAACTACTACAAAGACAACAATATGCAATGTCTTAATTATTGTAACTGTCCTACTAACCTGTTTTGAAACTGTTTCATTGCAATTTTTTTCTCATTAAAATAAATTTAAAAATACAGGGCCTAAGGAGGGTCACCTAGAGAGAAAACATTCTCTCAGGCTATCACAGAGAGCAAAATGATCAAGCAGTCAATACCATGACTCATCCACATGGCTGACACTGACAAAATATCTACAAACTTCTCTACATGGTTTCAGATATATCTCTGAGAGGATTTGACTGACCTTGTCACATATGAAAATTACTCTTTTTGTTATATAGGTCTTGCTTTATCTAGGTCTTAACCATCCAGCAGAAAAGTATAAACACAAGGTATAAAAAGTAAAGACATATTAATATGCTGAACTGTAAAAGGCTCAAGTCAGCAACTTCTGACATTACCAGTCCTATGGATAACCCACTACTATTATGGACTACTACAATATGGTAGTAGTACCTATTGTACACCTACAATACTTAAATGGCAGTGGAATACTCATCTCTGACAAAACTAAACAAAAAAAGGGGGATATAAATGAAGAACCATTTTGTATCTGTATATACATGGGTACTTTATCTAATTCATTGTATGCAATGTATTAATGATTGTAACTGTCCTGGTAACCTGATTTGAAACTGTGTCATTACTATTTCTCAATAAAATTATTTTTTTAAAAAAGGAAAATTAAGATATCTACAAAAAGACTTGTACAAGAACGTTTCTGCTACCTATCAAGGTCTTTTCTCAAAAACAAACAGGGCTGGGGAAATAGCTGCAGGAAGCACCTGCCTGGCAAGTGCAAGGACCTGGGTTCGATCCTTGTACCACATGCCCATGCTAGCCCCAGAACCTCTAGGGAGGCTGAGACAGGAGGCTCACTATGAGTCTGAGCTGCACAGTGAGACCCTGTACCAAATAAATAAATAAATATGATCTTAAAACAAATAAAAGAAATGTTTCTGACAATTTATTCATAGTAGTCAAAAACAAGAAACAACTCATGTCCATCAGTAGAATGCATAGACATGGTACATGTTTCTTCAATGGAGTACTTACTAGGAATAAAAAAGAACAGACTAATAATACATCCAACAGTGTAAATGAATCTCAAAAATATTATGTTTGGAATGATAGAAATGCTATGAATTTTGACTGGGGTATTCGTTACAAGAGAAGCTTCTCAGTAGGCTTTTTACTTTAGCCAACAAATATGAAAGGAAATACTTATTTTTACAGCTAAAAGATAATTTAGCTGCAATGCAAAGTTTTTCTTTTTTTAATATTCTTAAAGAGATTAAAAGTAGTTTAGAAAAACAGAAGCAGTACAGAATTTCACTAAACAAAATGATAGAAATTCAACATATTGTGGTCTTCAGATTATTTGTTTGGATTTGCCTTTCAGTAGACCAACAGAAATCAGCAGTACAATTATCTTGTGTGTGTGTGTGTATTTGTTTTTCTCTTCTTTCTCCATTCCCTCATCCCAGTCGTTCCTTCCCTTTGAACAGTTTCTTTCCCTTTCATAGTATGCATTGTATTTACATACTTTCAGAGTTTATTTACTCTTTCAGGTTCTTGCACTAGTATGCAAATGTTATCTAAGTCTTTTCATTTTTAATTATTTCAAGGGCTTCAGAAGCCCTTGAAGTGACATGTCAGAGTGATATCTCTTAAGAACCAGTCCATTCCAATTAATCCATGACAAAAGTTTTAAAATGCAGACTGCCTAGAATTTATGTGGATATAGATAATATACTTTTATAAATACTGTATCTGTATACAAATTTTAATGCCTTTAATATGTAATGTTAAATTATTTTTATTCCATGAAATAAAGTTGATAATGGAAGGTAGTTGTATTTTAAATGTTTTTACTTAGCAAAATATGAAGTAGCAGTCCTTTATTAGTCCCTAATTTGTTTAAACTTTTCATTAGTAAAATCTTGTTAAAGTTTCTAAATTAGCATATTACTTAAAAATTCTACTGCCAAGTGCAGTGGTGCATGCTTATATTCTCAGAACTTGGGAAGCTGAGGCAGGAGAATTGCTCTAAGTTCAAGGCCAGATAGGGCTACATAGTGAGTTCAAGCCTGAACAATATAGCAAGACCCTGTCTCAAACAATCAAAAATCAATGAAAAAAAAATGAATGAATGAATGAAATCTACAAAAGCTTGGAGGTCAAAATGCAGAAGTGTTTTCCTAAGGTTGGTTGCATTTAAAAACCAAAGTCTAAAGATAACTTAAAGTCTCATCTTTAAATCTATAATTGAGAACCCTCATTTACCAAAAGAAAAGAAATGATTTTATGAACAGTTTTCACTGTTTTATAGTATTATATTAGGAAATTCTTTTCATTCATTGTTCCGAGTCTTTAAAAATATGATATCCCTACGTAGGTAAACATACCTTTCTGCTGCTTAACTGATGAAATACTTGTTGATACCTATGTTCATGGTTAATAGGTAATTCCTCCAAAGCAGAATCTTTTTTTTAATCTAGGATTCATAAGAATATCTAGATCTTGATTAGAAGGAAAAACAAATTTTTTTAAGGGCCCAGGGAGATGCTTAGTAGAATAAGTGCTTCCCTGGCAAGCACAAAGGCCTGAGTTCAATCCCTGATTCTGCCAAAAAAAGAAAAAAGAAAAGCTGCATATTGTCTTTTTTTACTCCTGGGATGAATAACATACTCTACTGGGAATTTGTACAAATGGAAGATTAATTTTATTAGCAAATGAATTATCTCATTCATTAAAATGTTGAGGTCACACTTTAGAGCACATTTTTTCTTTTTCTCTTAATCTTTTGTTTTTCTTTTCCTTTTTCATTTTGAGATAGGGTTTCACTACCCACCATGTAGTTTAGACTTGGTCTTGAACTGTGTGTAGCCCAGGCTGACCTCAGTTTCTAGTTAATACTCCTGCCTCAGCTTTTTAAGTACTGGGATTATAGACATATGCCACTGCACCTACATCTAATTTAGAGCACATTGTTGGTATTTATGCTTAAGAATGTTTTTGTACTGTTTTATCACTTTAAAGAAAAAGAAGAAAGAAAAAGATCTACTGATACATTATGACTAGCCTTCCTTTATTTGAAGATTGCATCTTAGGAAAGAATCTGTGTGAAGTTAAAGGAAGCATGTAACTATTGAATGTAGGCAGAATGTTGTATGCTTTAACAGCCATCAAGGGCAGAAAAGCTGATTTTAATGCTTGCCAATTTCCATTGTATAGAAATTCTCACCATAGCCAATTTCAGGCTACCAACTATTTTGAGAAACTTTAGCTCTTGAAAATGTTGCAGTGGGCTCTCCTGAACTACACGTAGGATGGCTTCTGTGTACCACTGGGGAAGAATAGGTGGTGGTGCTCAGCCAAGAAGACACAAGTAAAATAAAGTCTTCTGTGAGATTTAGAGACACAGTTAAGCTTGGGGACCCAGAGTCCTTAAAATCAAGAACACAGTAGCCCACAGCTGTTTGGGTAAATCTCAATTAGTTCTGAGCAAGTCCTCTCTTTTTCTTCATTCTTTGGATTCCCTACAATAGGACATTTCATAGTCCTACATTACCTAGAATGCCACTTCATTAATAATAATTGTTAATAGAAATGGAATCCATAGTTCATTTCTTTTCCTAAAATGTCACCACAATAAAGCAATAATCTAAGAAGTACTTTATGGTATTTAGAGTATTGGAATTAAATTCCTTTAAACAGATCTGTACTTTAGAGAAAGAATATAAATGTTTATGTATAAATTCAAATGTAAAACAAGTATCATGTATAATTTGTCTTTGACTATTATAAAGACAGAAATATCCTATATGATTTAGAAATCATTAGACTTTATTCTGAGCTTTTTATTCTCAGCTTCATTTTCACTTTGCTCCACAGATAAAACTTATTTCTAGGCTAGGGAGATATCTTAACAGCATAAGCACCTGCCTGGCAAGCACAAAGTCCCAAGTTTTATCCCTGATACCACAAAAATCAAAAACAAAAAATCCTCCATTTGGGCTGGTGAGATAGCTCAGTGAACAAAGCACCTGCTTAGGCAAGCATCAGGGGTTCAGTCTCTGATACCACATGGTGCACTGGCCCCAACCCCAGGTGTGCTGAGCTGGCCACCAAAACCAGGCATAATGGTGCACCGCACTGGGGAGGCTGAAAACAGGAGGATTGCTACAAGTCCCAGCTGCATAATGAGATCCTGTGCCAACTGCATTAAAAAAAAAAAAAAATTCTAGATCACATGATGACTTCTTGCTTTCTTCACTTCAAAATGTATATAGTCACTGCTGGTGGGAATGTAGACTGGTACAACCATTGTGGAGGTCAGTGTGGAGACTCCTCCAAAGAGTAGGACTGGAAATCCCATTCAAGTCAGCTATCCCCCTACTGGGAATTTTACCAGAGGAACTGAAAACATCATATCATAGTGATATATGTATACCTATGTTTATGGCAGCACAATGTGTGATAGCACAATCTTGAAATCAACCAAGATACTCTATATAATAGAGTAGAATGATAAACTTGAAGCATTTATATTGAATTGGATGCCACTTGAACATATACTCATAAATGAAATAAACCAGACACACATGTGTAAATATTGTATAGTCTTCCTAGTATAAGAAGCGAAAAGAAGATATACAAATAGAAATGTACAACAACAACTAAAAACAACTGAGTCAGATAAGGAAAAGTGAAAGGCATATGCTACAGGGTACTGATCAGCTTTTCTTCTGGATGGTTAACAACCTAAGTTCACAGATCAAAATTGGAGAAATAGAAGAGCCCCAAGGCCAGCCAACACTTTGGCCCTGGCCTTTCAAGGTCAGTGAAGGCTCAGGACATAGGAGAACCTGTAATGCAACATAATGAAACTCAGTTGGGCCCCAAATTTTCTGAACAAGGAGATTATGGAGCCACAGAGGAAAGAGATCAAAGTTCTATAGTGTGCCTGGGGAGAGTCACATGGAGAGAAAACTTTCTCTCAGGCTCTCATAGAGAGCAAACTGGTCAAACATTGGCTGTGACTCATCCACATGGATGACACAGACAAAGGATCTACAGAATACTGTACAGGATTACAAGATAAACCCTGAGGGGACTTCACTGACCTCATCAGAAACAAAAACTACATGTTTTGGTATATAGGTCTTGCTCTATCTCAGTCTTAACCATCCAGCAGAAAAGTATAAAAATGAGGTATACAATGTGGGGCCATAATCGTAAGTTGAGCTGTAAATGGCTACAGTAGACAACTTCTTCAGATAACTCACTATTGTTATGGAATGCTGGACTGTGTTGGATTGTGTTGTCGAGTTCAGGCACCTAAATTGGTTGAATGACCATGGAGTGCCCATCTTTGACAGGTCTAGACAAAGGAAGGAGTATAGAAAGGAAGAATCCCGATGTGTGTATATGGACAGTACAGTTGGGATAGATATGCCGTGCTTCTACATAATTCTATGAGAGGCAAGATTTGCACTAATGGTGGTTGAACAGGATATTATGTCGGCTTCTAGTACTATGGCCAACCACTAGGAAAATAACAAGGTAGAAAGTATTAATTATTGAATCTGTGATATAATTGAGGTATAAAAAAATAAGTAAACAGGTATACTCTTAATCTACTTATAAGAGACATCTGCTATAATGATGTCTGTAAGTATAATATCATGTATGCACCTTGTACGATACCAAAATATTATGAAAAGTTTGCAATATATTAATTTATCGAATCCATCCTGTTAAGGTGTCTTAAAACTGTCTCATTGATATTTGTACTTCAATAAAATAAAAAATAAATTAAAAAAATAAAAGATAAAAAAAAAATAGGGGCTGGGGAGATGGCTCAGTGGAAAAAGCACTTCCCTGGCAAGCACAAGGGCATGAGTTCAATCCCCAGTTCCGCAAAAAAAAAAAAAAAAAAAAAAAAAAAAAAAAAAAGAATGTATATAGCCCTACCTACTAGTAACTTTCATTTATTACTCGCAATTGATTTATGCTAAAGTTTTCATTTGACCTGGGGATTTTAAAAATTCTAATTGTTCAGTGTTATTTGAGATTGAAAAGCATTTAATGAGAATAGAAGGCTAAAGCCTTACTAAGCTCCTTCTTTGGCTGAGCCTCAGAAATAAACTGAAGTTGCCAATCTAGGATCTAGTGGTACTAGAAGGGTACTGAATACGAACAACAGATTTGATTTTTTCCACATGCCTTCTTCCCTGGGAAGATCATACTGGCTAATTGAGGTTACTTTGGGTGTGGTCTAGGAAGCTGCAAAATCTTCTGACATAACCTACCTACCTTGGGTCTATTGATTAAGGTTCCATTTCTGTTAATCCCTCCCTTCCCATACATAGTCATGTGTAGTCTTTTATACTAATTTGCACTTTAAGCCTTTTTTGGCTAATTCCCAACATACAGATAGTATTCTCTTTAATGCTCTTGGATAGGGGGAAAAAAATGAACATACTCTATTTAGCTTTTTCATGTATGAGAGAAAAAAAGAACTTTTATGGCAGATTCTTACAACTCTATTGTTCAAATTGTCTCATAATTGATAATATCAATATTCTTGAAAATTATGATTTATATACTCACATATATGTAACAAAAGCTTTTGTACTACACAAAACAATGCAATTGAATTCAGTAAATGAATTCTTTCATGTGTCTGAGCATTCAAGACATCATGAGGGGCCTTTTCTAATATTTTTTTTTCTGGACATGATGATTAAAGACCCAAAAATAACTCACATTTCTACTTGGTAATTATTAAGTAATTTGTTTCTTTCTTATATCAGAGAGAAAAATCCCAGATGAAGATTTCATCATTTTAATTGATGGATTAAATGAAGCAGAATTTCACAAACCGGATTATGGGGATACAATTGTATCATTTCTGAGTAAAATGATTGGAAAATTTCCTTCTTGGCTCAAACTAATTGTAACAGTTAGGACCAGTTTACAGGTATGTATTGGTTTGTTTTTGAACTATAAATTATTTCCCTTGGAAAGGGCTTAAACTGAAAAGATTTCAGACTCTAGTTCCCTTAGCAAAGATGCTTTCTAAACCTCTACTGTATCCTAGAGTATTACCAAGAATAGTTCCCAAAGAGAGTAAGAAATGTGATCCTTCTGTATAACTTTAATTCCTACTCCCAGTCCTCTAGATAAAGCTTGGTAAAATGACCCTGTTTCCTAGATTTGTCCTGAGGACAGCAGTACAAAGAAAATCGTTAGAGCATTGGCTTTTGTTTCACTTCTAAGTCATTTAATGCTATGCAGTATAGTTCAGCCTACTGTCTCAGACTTTTTGGCTCTTCCCTCTTTCTATGTGAACAACTTTTCTATAGCATAAATGTAGATGTTCTTCTGTCTTCTAACAAACATGGACAGTACTAAGGCTTTAAATTAAATTTATTGCAACTGGGAAGTAAGGGGTTTTTTTAACCTATTTTATTATCCTCCTTGCTTATGACTAGTCACTTAATGGCCTAATTAGTGGTGGTGAACATGTGGCACATGTACTGAAGTAGGCTGTTGCATCATTGAAATTTCTAAAAAGTATGCCATTACTGGCCTAGGTGAAGCACTGGGAATTGCAACTACATCCTGTAAAAATAATATGGGCTAAGGATAAATGACTCCACCTTTCTTACCATTGTTATTGTAGTCAAGTTGGTATTCTCTACATATCCATACATAGTGTAGCATAGATGCTCATCAGGCATGGTAGTACACAAATGTAATCCCAGCTACTTGGCAGACTGACATATGAGGAGCTCAAGCTTGAGAATAGCCTATCTCAAAAAAGATAAAAAAGGAGCCTGGGAGATAACCCGGTGGCATAAGCACCTACCTGGCAAGCGCAAGGTCCCAGGTTTAATCCCAAGTACCACAAACAAATACATATGCTAGTGATATAACTCAGTGCTAGAGTACTTGCCTACTGTTTGTTATGCCCTTGGTTCACAATGCCACCGAAAAAATCTTCTGATGAATATTAAAATATTATATATTATTCACCTATCTCACTATTTTGACACAACTCCCGGTAATAACTGTTAATACACAAAAAAGTATCTTGCATAAAGTTTTCCCTTTATCTCAGGGTCTTGTTATTCCTATATTTTGCCAGTTATTTTTACTGCCTTCCATGATCAGAAGCTTTTTTTAAAATCCTGACCATCTCCTTACTTGTGTTTATTATTAATCTCAAAGTAATTTGAGTTAAAAATGTATATGAATCAGCATAAATTTTATCTTCACAACAAATTGTCTTAACAGTTTGATTAAGATGAAAGATAAAAACAAGCCTCCAGGAACACAATCTCTGTTTTTATCAAATGTATGTTTATAGGGAGTATTATCCTCATAATATACTTTTAACATAATTCCATCTGAAATGCAGAAAAAAAATTTAAGTATGTCTAGGTAGAACCAATAACTTTAATTCTTATGTATAACAGAAGAGGGGAGGTACCATACATATTAATCTACAAAGCCCATATTTAATTGTCTTCACATATAAATTAGCCCCTAGGATCATACATGCTAGGCAAGTACTCACCCACTAAGATACATCCCCAGTCCTTCAACTACCAATTTTTTTAAATTATTTTCATGGGTTAAAGATATAACTCAGTGGTAGAACAATTTGCCTAATATGAGTGAGGTCCTATGTTTAATCTGTAGTACATGAAAAAAATAATTTCTTACAGCATCGACATTCTGAAACAATTCATAGATTTTAAAAAGTAATCCCATAGTTAAGTAGTCATTTCTTTCTTTTTTTTTTTTCTTTTTTTTTCAGTACTAGAACTCAGGACCTTGTACTTGCCAGGCAAGTGCTTATTCTACTGAGCCATCTCCCTGGCCCTAATTAGTCATTTCTGCAAACATTTCTTAGGTACTTGGGTTGTATCAGGCACTATTCAGGAGGTTGAACACTCAACAGTTTATAAGATATGTAATATCCCTGCCTTCATAAAGCTTATCTTCTAGTTTGAAACACAAAGAAAGTAAAAAATAAATATATACTAAAATTACATTTAGTGGCAAAAAATATAATGACATTAAATAATAAATGGAGATGATAGTTGTTTGAGATAGGGCACATAGGAAAGACCTGTCCAAAGTGCTTTATAAAGTGATGAAAATGATATACTTTTTTTTTGTCTTTTTGATATGGTCTTGCTATGCAGTTCAGACTGGCCTTGAGTTCACTTTGTAGCCAGGCCTATATGGTAGATGTAAGGAGGCATACGAGGTATATACCTGTGTGACTCAGGGAAGAAGAAATAGATATAAAAGGGAGAAGTGGCACTTGCAGGGACAAAGTCTATGCAGACATGAGAATGCTGGAATCTGGTGCATCAGAGTCCTTAGTTCCCCAGCATCATTTCCAAGCCAGTCACCAAAACACCAAGCTTTCTATCACCAGAGGTGTCCCTTTAAACTCAAAAATCTCTGCAAGGCCTCTGTTAAGTGTAGTCATTTTATGAGGAAGATCAGAAAGCCACACTCTTGTTTTGTTTTGTTTTTTTTATTAGAAGCTACACGGTTACATGATACTCTTTGAATCCTAATGTTTCTTGAACTGAATTGACTTTATGCCGTGGTTTACATTGGGAAAAAAATTGCAACCAGAGTTGTACAGCACACCATTTTCCATTTCAACTCTAAAATAGGAAGGTTGTTTACAATGCTGAGCATGAAATGATTCCTAAAGTCTCTTTAAAGACCCATGAAAATTTTTCTTACATCTCAGTATTAGGAAAAGTGTTTTGTATCTTTCCTGTACAGCTAATTTGTTTTAATCTGTGGGTACTGTATTGGTCATGTTTTCCTCTCTTCTTTGACCACTAAGAAATTCAGAGTAAATTTGAGGATGTCATAGTTTATCACAAGAGTTAGGGGAAACTGAAGGTCTTTCTGTCTCTGTCTCTCTCCATTCATTTTAGGAAATTACCAAGTTGCTGCCTTTCCATAGGATCTTTTTGGATCGACTAGAAGAGAATGAAGCCATAGACCAGGACCTGCAGGCTTACATCCTGCACCGGATTCACAGCAGCTCCGAGATCCAGAATAACATTTCACTGAATGGCAAGATGGACAATGCTACTTTTGGCAAGCTCAGCGCTCATCTGAAGACCCTCAGCCAGGGTTCCTATCTGTACCTGAAGCTCACATTTGACCTCATTGAAAAAGGCTATCTAGTGCTAAAGAGTTCTAGCTACAAAGTAGTTCCTGTTTCCCTCTCAGAGGTTTATTTACTCCAGTGCAATATGAAGTTCCCAACCCAGTCTTCCTTTGACCGAGTGATGCCTCTCCTGAATGTAGCAGTTGCCTCACTCCACCCGCTGACTGATGAGCATATCTTTGAGGCCATCAATGCTGGTAGTATTGAAGGCACACTAGAATGGGAAGATTTTCAGCAGAGAATGGAGAACCTCTCCATGTTCCTAATCAAGCGCAGAGACATGACTCGTATGTTTGTACATCCATCTTTTCGAGAATGGCTCATCTGGAGAGAAGAAGGAGAGAAAACTAAATTTCTCTGTGATCCCAGGTAAGACATAGATCTGTAATGAATAAATCTGAGTCTTTGTACTTATATCATAGAGCATGGATATTTGAAGTAGTGAGAAGTGTTCCTTATTGAACCTTTCCCATAGAGAAGACATCTAGTTCTCAAACCAAGGCTAGGATGAGGTTTAGTAAATTATATTCTCATGATGTTATTTCTTTTAATATTCAACATCTGTGAAGATATTTAGATTATTTCATTACATTCCTGTGTTTTCCCTAAATAATTTCTTCTGACCTATCACAAGCTGTGCTTAAAATAGGCATTGAACATTTTTGACATATGTTTTCAGCTCTTCCATCTTCTAACAGGATTAATTTTTAAATTATTATTAACCTTTTAAAAATGGTGATTAGTACTTGCCCATAATCCTAGCATTTGAGAAAAGATAATGAGATTGAGTCTAGTTTGGGCTATATAATAAAGCAATGGTGGTTGAAATAAACCTTGCCTTGAAATAAACAACAAAAAAAAAGTAAAAATAAAATATCTCAAACGCTATAGCTGATAAAGACTTGATGAGATGGTATAATCTTGTCACTCTGCATTTAGATAATGTGTCCTTTTCCCAGTGTGGCTTAAAGGCTTTAAAGGAACTGAATCAGCAGCCCAAAGTCATAAAGTTATTAAGTAGGTAAGGAAAGGAGGGATACAACACTAAAATATAGCAAGTACCACCATTCTCTATCCTTTCATCCATGGCAGACATTATTAACTGCCACCACCATCCAGCACTCTTTTCTCATAAACTTGACCCTAACTTGAGAATCTTTATCAGCTTAATAAAACAAAGTAGGTGATTTCAAAAGTTTAAATTATCAATGAATTCTTAGAAACAAGACCAACAACGTAAGTCCAGATTTTATTATGGCACAAAAATAAGATAGGCCAAACTTGAGTGTTTCTCAAACTGTAACACATCAGAGAGCCTGAAAATCTGATGATGCTGAGGTTTTACTGCCTTTGTGACTATGTTCCACAGACAGCTGTACTTATGGGCATGCTGCTCCACCTAATTCATGCTGATTCATTAGGAAATTAGTTCCAGATTCTGATAGTGGTGGTAAGCCAGGCAGTAGAATATATGGTATTTTCCATGATGAAGAAAAAAAAATTTAAAAGAAACATGTTGTAGTGGAATGAAGTGGAATTGTTGAGTCAGGTTATATGTATATAAATCTTCTAGAACTATGACTTTTGGAAAAAATTACATGATGGTTTTGAGGCTTGGTTTCTTACCCACAGAAAAGCATTATATTGTACATTTTTGTTGGGATTGGTGAGAATTAAGTGAGGTCTCAGAGATAAGCACCTACAATAGTACAGAGCACAAAGAAATGAACCAGGGTGTGTTCTTTTCCCTCCCCCATCTTTGTAGTAATAGAGACCCTTAATGTGTGCCTCAACTAAATCCTATGACTAATAAGTTTGACATTCTTCAGCTGTTAACATTTTCAGCACAGAATTTTATGAGCAAACAAAAAAACTGAGCCTGATCTGTTACACAAATTGTATGGCTTTTTCAAAAGAATTTTGCTGTATGGTAGTCTCCCCTTACAGGTTTTTCAGGCCCCTCCCCCACAAAATTTCAGGTAGACCAAACCGTATAGGTACTATAGTTTTTCCTATTTGTACATACCTATGACGAAGTTTAATTTATAAATTAGGTACAGTTTGAATTTTTTAATGTATTTGATACAGAGTCTCACTATGCAGCTCAGACTCATAGTGGTCTTCCTGATTTTAGATTCCTCAGTGCTGGGACTACAGGTATTTACCACCACACCCAGACTCATTGGCCACACCCAGACTCATTGAGCGTGCCTGGGGGCAGGGCTGGTGTAGCATGTGGTGCCAGGGACTAAACCCTGATCCCTGCACTTGCCTAAGCAGGTGCTTAGTCCACTGAGCTCTCTCACTAACCTTGAAATTTGTAACAGTATTTAATAATAAAAACATTTTCACAATGTACTATAATAAAAGTTATATGAATGTTAGAATATAATTGTACTTTTCACATAAAGCAGACACTTTACATCTTCCCTTTGGTGTATCAAACTTGCCAGTAGTGGCTTAAGGGCCATTATTACAGTTATTTGAACACAAACTCTGTAATACTGTAATCCTAAAATAACCACTGGGGCTGCTAAGTCGCTAGTAGGCAAGTAGCATATACAGCATGGACACATTGGACAAAGGAAGGATTTGAGATCCCATTAGGACAGGTGAGATGGCATAAGATTTCATCACATTACTCAGAACAGCACATAATTTAAAATGTATGAAGTGTTTATTTCTGATATTTTCCATTTAGTATTTCCAGACTATAGTTGACACTTGGTACTGATAAATATTAAAAAGTGAAGCCACAGAGATAGGGTATGAAGGATTACTGTAAATCTAATACTGCTGTCAATACTTAGTACATAGAGTTAGCAACTACATCTTTAAGAAAAAGGCTAACCTAAAATTACCTAATAAGCATTTTGAGATCAACTTCCAGACAACTCCTGCTCCAGTGTACTCTCCAAGCCTAGGACATCTCAGAGGATTGAAAGGTGAGGTGTAAGGCAATCAGTGTACCACTGAATTAATATCCTTACAAAGCATGAAATCCTCAGGGATTCCCAAAGAAGAAAATATTGGTTTGATTTGGTTTGGTTTGGTTATTTTTGCTTGTTTGGTCTTTTGAGATAAGATCTCAATTTATACTTTAGGCTGGCCTTGAATTCACTGTGTAGCCCAGGCTAGCCTTGAACGCTTAGCAGTCCTCTGGCCTCAGCCTTCTGAGTGCTAGGATTACAGGTATGTACCACCACACCCAGCTAAAACCCAGTTTTTATGCAGCCATAGCAAGGCCATATGTTTCTGCTTCTATTTTCCATTTCTTCTCCTACTTCTCTCCATATATTATATTTCAATAGACTGGACAAGACCAACTCTTTGCTTTACAGTTAGACCAAGTAAACCAATGCCTAATGTATATGTCTATAAGTAAAGAGACCTCTCCAAAGCAATACAACATGCTTTGTCTGTGTCTTTTAGTCCATGTTCCTTCCCTTTCAGTTTTAACCCTGAACTTATTGACTTTATAAAATAATTAGACACATCAGGAGTCTGAGGCAGGAGGATTGTTGTGAGTTCAAGACCACCTGAGCTACAAAGTGACCTTAAGGCCAGCCTGAACTGCATAGTGAGACCCTGTCTCAAAAAGACAAAAAATAATAATAGACACAAAGGAGAATATTATATTGATATCAAAAAGTAGTTAATCTTAAAAAACTAAAATAAAAAGTAGTTAATTTTTCTTAGAAATAGGCCACCCAAGGAAGTAACTTCTGCCTGAGCTAAAGAAGGAAAACTGAGAATGGTACTAAAAAAAAGAAATAGCAGACAGAGGTCAGTGCTGCACTTGAGGTTGAATTTCTTCTCCCTTCTGCATCCCCTCCCATCTGCAGTGGAAACTAAACCAAGAGCCTTAACACCAAGCTACCTCTCCAGCCCTTTTTATTTTGAGACAGCTCTCACTGAGCCCCTGCATTCCTCAGGCTAGGTTCAGGTTTGAGATCCTCCAGACAGATGGGATTACAGTGTACATCACCATACTTACTTTAAATACAATACTGTTATACAGTGAGCCAAGTGTGGAGGTAGCTCACACCTATAATCTCAGAATTCTGGGTCCCTGAGGCAGGAGGATCACAAATTCAGGGCCAATCTGGACAATTTAATGAGACCTAATCTCAAAAGAAAAACAGAATTGGAATGGGAATACAACTTAGTATGGAAACCCTGAGTTAAACTCATAGTACTAGGGGTAGAGAGAGACTGTCTATTGTCCAAGAATCTAGCCAGAGAATGAATATACCAAAGAAAATGATTTAATTTTGCATAAAGGAGTAATTGTGACAAAAAGAAATGAATTATAGACAATATATTTTCCTGGCTTTGTGTTTTTATCAAAATGTAAGCAAAGTATCAATAATGAATTGTTATCAAAAATTCTTTGTTTCTCAAAACTTCCTTATGATATCATAAGCTTTTAGATTTGCATTCTAGGTAAAAATGTGTTCCTTAGCTAGGCATGGTAGTGCATGCCTATAGTCTTAGCTACTCAGGAAGCAGAGGCAGGAGAGTCACAAGTTCAAGATCTGGGCATCTTTGTCTTAAAAATGAAATAAGAAAGAACGGGGAGGGTGGGCCAAATAGCTCAGCAGATTAAAACACCTGCAATCAGAGGCAGGGGCCCGGATTTGATCCCCAGGACTGCTGTGCGGGGGGGGGGGGGGGATATGGCGCATTGAGACCTTAGTTGAGACTGGGCATGGTGGCACGTGCCTGGGTAGTAATCCCAGCTCTTGAGAGGTTATCAATGGGTGGCTCACTACCACTAGGAGTCTGGTCTAGTAGTGAGACCCTGAACACCCTGTAGACCCTTCCCTAAAATACAAAAAAAAACTGGGGATAGGAATGTAGTACCTTCCCAAATGTAGTGGTAGTATATTACCTACCATGTACAAGTGTACAAGGCCCTGAGTTCAATCTCCATTACCACCACCACAGCCAAAAAAAAAAAAAAAAAAAAAAAAATGCCTCTTGAAGAACACAAACCTCAGACCTCCCCACTTTATTCTACTTACTTTTTCATTGTATCATTGTTGTACCTTTGCCATACCCTGAGTTTAATCTGTGTTATTTTATTCCCATAGACAGAGATACCAGATTAACTTAACAGTGTAAAAAACTAGTAGACTAATAGTAAAAAAGTTAAAAATCCATTGTGGCAACTTGTGCATTTTAAGTAAAGTGATTGAAAGAATAAGGCACTGTATCAATTACTCTTGTTGCTGGGACAAATACCCAACACCCAAAATGAAGGAAGGAAAGATTTATTTAGCTCACAGTTACTGGAGGTTTCAGTCCATATTCAGCTGGCTCCAAGGCAGAATGGCACGTTGCTGAAAGCAACCATTCGTGGCAGCAGCATAGAACAGAGAGCAAAGGGAGGGGTAGCAGCAACAAAAACAATAGAGAACAAGTCTGTCTTTTTTTTTTTTTTTTTTTTTGGAACCAGGGATTGAACTCAAGCCCTTGCACTTGCCAAGGAAGTGATTATTCCACTGAGCCATCTCCCCAGCCCGTTCTGTCTCTCTTATGTTACATTCAGGCTACTTGCCCCTGGCTAGGTGTAGTAGTCACACCCATAATCCCAGCAGTACTCAGACTCATGATCCCATGGATCTGAATTAATCACAAACTATAGAACTGCACCTTAACAACTGCATGAGGCTTTAGAGGGACAAATACACACAGACCATAACAGGCACTAGCATTTGTTATTCAACCTGTTAGTGTCTTTGATGGTAGAAATGTAAAAAAGAGAGTAGACCATTGGGTGCTGAAAGGTTGTTGTGAACTTTGTACAATGAACATTGAGCTCATATAACCTATGAGATCAGGACATAGAAGCCTGTTATCATTTGTGTTGAGATGTTAAAACCTCATTCAGTCATAAGTGAGGCTTTTTCAGAAGTTGCAGGGTCTGGAGTATGTAATGCTGAAATTGATTCGCAGTAAAATGCTAGGATCAAGGACACACAGATTAAGGGTGTGAGCACTGCCCACCCTGACTAGCCTGGATAAGATACAAGGAATAGAAAGAGCGGTCATCATCCCTTGTTTGCTCTTGTCTGCCTGCTTGCCATTGACTATTTTACCTCTGTAATGCCTCCCTGCTTTGGAGCCAGCAAACTATGAGCTGAACCCTCTACAAATTGTGAGCTAAATAAACCTTTCCTCCTTTAGCTTTGGGGAAGGGTATTTTGTCTCAGCAGAAAGAAAAGTGACTAAGACAAAGCCTAATTTGATTTAATCTGATTTCCTCAAGTAAAAAATGGTAAATATGTTGAATGAACATGGAGGAGAAAAGGCTACCCAAGTTATTTATATCTATGAGAATAGTTGAATACTTACTTCTTATGACTAGAGTTGATTGTTGTTTAGTGATTTGTCAAGATTGTTCTTAGGGCCAATGAGATAGCTTCATGTACTAAAGTACCCACTTTGGCAAGTTCAGGGACCAGGGTTCCATCCTCCGCACAACATTCTGTGCTGGCCCCTCCAATGGGTGCACTTGACCAGCAACTGAGACTGGGCATGGTGGTGCACATCTGTAATCCCAGTGCCAGGGAGGCTGAAAACAGGAGGATCACTATGAGTTCAAGCTGTGTAGTGAGACCCTGTACCAAATACATGAATTTAAAAAACAAAAAGATTGTTCTTAATTTATTAGGTCATAAGTTACATATTTAATTAGTGAATTATGCATTGAAGATCTGGTGTTCCAATTTCTGTGCCACAAAGCAAAATATCAGAGAAGCAGTATTAGGTAGAAAAGAAGGCATCTTCTCCCAAATGAAAAGTAACTAACTCTGTCAGTGGTCTGTACAACCTGGCTTCTTGTAGGATGAGAAAATATTACAGTCTGTGGTGGTTGTGGTTGTTCTTTTAGCCTAAATATGACCCTCCAAGCAAAATAGCATTTATCCTTCCCTTCACTGAAGCTCAAATTCAAGGTAACTGCTTCTGATAACCACTGCAGATTCCCATAATAAACCCTTGATTTGGGAAATGGGGCTCTTTAAAAACATGAGGAGATGATTCAGCAAATCATTTAAACTAAGGAAGAGAAAAGGCATTCTTGGAAGTAAATCAACTTTCAGGAGTTTTGAAAGAGATAAAGCAAAGGAAATGGAGGTGTACCAGACATCTTTCACTGACATTTAAATATTAGTAGATGATCTTTCTCCCTGGAAATGTTAGCTCTTTACTCTCTTTTCTGCATCTAGATCTGCATCTACCACTAAGGGAAAGTCACTCCTTTTTTCTTTCACTTTTTGTTTTGAGACAGGTTCACTATGTAGTTCAGACTGCCTTGAGCTTGCTACAATCCTCCTGTCTCAGCCTCCAAAGTGCTGAGATTACAGCTGTGCACCATTATGCCCAGTTCCTAAATTTCTTATGAAAGGCTGGCGGTATAGCTCAACGGAATAAGTGCTTGCTTAGGTAAGCGCAGGGGCCAGGGTTCAATCCCTGGCTCCACATGCCACACCAGCCCCGCCTTTGGGTGCACTGAGACAGCAATGGAGTCCAGGCTTGGTGGCATGCACCTGTAATCCCAGCAGTGGGGAGGCAGAAATCAGGAGGATCACTACGAGTCTAGGCTGTGTAGTGAGACCCTGCACACACAAAAAAAAAGTCCCACATAAATTTCTTATGACATAGCTTGGATGTGTACTTTCCAAGGATAGATTTTCCTGACTTCTACTATTACTGGGTACTTATTTAATTTGTCAATGACTACTTTTCCTATTATTTAATTAAGCTTCTAATCCCCTTTTGCCATTAAAAATAAATTTGAAACTCAGATTTGAAATATTACTCTTATAACACAAGTTCATGGTTTTGTGATATGATTTGTGAAATGCACTTAGTTTACCAATGCTTGGACATATTTCAATTATATGAAGGTGTTTACTCTCAGCATGAGAGATCTACAACTGTTAGTAAATCATTACCATCTTTAAAACTGTCTGACCATCAGATGATGGGCTGCAATATTTTTCTTCTTTTTTCAAATCCAAAATGAAGTTTGGAAAAGTTGGTAGTCAGAATTCTTTGCTAAGCCTATCTAAAATTGAAAACTGCTTGTTCTTAGTGTTATAACCTCATGAGAAATTTGATGTCAGTATATGTGCATAGAAATTATTCTGTTTGAGATACGATGGGGAGATCATCATTTTATGGTTTCACAAATATAAATGCTTAGTGTTTATTCTTTCATGAACTATTTTAGAAAAGCCAGATAACAAAATGTAGAAGGGACTTACATTCTGTATTGCTTGGCTTTGTGATAAGAAAGTAATACTATTTTTAAGGTGGTTCTGTTTAATATAGAAAATAGTAGTTTAAAATAATTTCATTTAAAACTGGGAGTGGTGGCATGCGCCTGTAATCCCAGCACTTGGGAGGCTGAAAACAGGAGAATCAAACTAGAATCCAATCTATATGAGACCAAATAGATCCTTTTCTAAATACAGAAAAATAAGTAAATAAAAAATAAAATAATTTCATCTAAATACCTAAGATGATATGTAAGTGGGCAGATAATTAAAAGAAGTTTTTAGGTGCTGCACTTTCAGACACCCCCAGATCCAGCCCAAGCCCAGACCCCTTGAGTGTGTGGGCAAGCTTGTGGCTCCTGTGTGCCTGCTGGACCTCTCCATACCAAACCTACGCACCCTGCGTGAGACCCTCTACCACACCCTGAAGACCCCTCCGGAGCCCACCCTGCCCACCCAGTGAATAAGAACTGCTGCCATGCATTCAGGAACCCCTAAGCAAGCCTCTGCTAGTGTATGGGAGAGCCTCTGCTCTCCCTGCACCCCCTGGGCCTGGAGCACCACAGAGGGGCACAACAGGTTCACTTCCAAGGGCTGCAATAGGAATCAACTGAGCACAACAGCTAGACCCAACCCAGGCAAAACTGAATAAACTCAACCTTACTAGATCTGAACCCAAATTTCAGTAAGTACTAAGGTTATAACTACAAAAAAGCTCTACACCAAAGGTCAGAGTGCTATACAAAATGAAAAAGAGAAGGAGCAAAATGAATCTCAGGCCACAAGCTGACCCAGAACAAGTGCAGAGGACACTAGCTCAGCTGAACTGTATGAATTAATAGCATCTGAAGTAAAGAAACAGTAGCAGAAAGCTATAGAGGAACTCAGATCAAAATTAAACTCTGAAATTTAAAAAAAAAAATCTCTGAATTAGTAGCATCAGAAGTAAAAAAAACAATAGTGGAAAGGTATAGAGAAACTAAGATCAGAATTAATCTCTGAAATAAAAAAAATCTCTGAATTAAGAGCAACTGAAGTAAAGAATCAAATGCAGAAACATACAGAGGAAATCAGATCAGAAATAATCTCTGAAGTAACAGAATTAATAACTGCTTCCAAGAAAACATTGATTAAAAAAAAAAATAGAGAAGATTAGGAAAGCAATGGCTTCCTTGAATGAGCAATGCAGGAAAGAAATAGATCACATGAAGCAGAGTCAAAGAGATATAGACAAACTTAAAATTTCAATCACAACCTTGCAAAACCATTTGAGTGAAAGTGAACATAGAGTTTCAGATCTAGTTTCTTCTAGTGAAAAGGTAAGAAAACATCTCTTAAAAACAACTAGGATGCAGGAAAAAATAATCCATCACATGCAAGATGATGCCAAGATGAACAACGTGAGACTAATAGGGATCAATAAGAAAGGAGTCAATACAAATGATATAAAAAGAATATGGGCAGCAGTAATAGCAGAAAACTTCTGAAGTATGAGGAAACAATCTGACATTCAGGTAACCGAAGCATACAGAATGCCAAATAACTTCAACACAATTAAAAATAAACTGAGACATATAATAGTCAAGATCACAGAAGTCCAGCACAAGAACAATATACTGAAAGCCACTAGAGAAAAGAAACATCACCTTTAAAAGAAAACCCATCAGAATAATGGCAAATTTCTCTCCACAAAACATGAAGGCAGGAAGAACATGGAGCAGAGTACTTCAAGTCCTTTATGAAAACAAATTCCAGCCCAGACTACTATACCCTGCAAAACTCTCTTTCAAGTTTGATAGAAAAGTGAAATACTTCCATGACAAACAACAACTAAAGAATTTCATGATGATAAAGCCAACCCTACACAGACCACTAAAAGATGTTCTACAGAGGAACCAAAATAATTAGAACTCCAGGAATGAAGACAGAAGGAACCCACTAAATAGAGCAAACAATTAACACAGGAGGAAAAGGATTCAACAACAGCAGGTAAATAACATGCTGATCATAAATTAATACATCTCTACTATAACCATCAATGTAAATGGACTCATTTCACCAATTAAAAGAAATACACTGGCATAGTGGATTAGGAAATGCAATTCAACAATATGCTGTATGCAAGAAACACACTTAAAAAGAAATTCATAGGCTTAAAGTGAAAGGATGGAAAACAATACTACATGCCCCAGCACCCCAGAAAAAAGCAGGGGTAACAATTGTGTTCTCAGACAGTCTCAAGTTCAAACCAAGAATGATCAAATGAAATAAAGAAGGCCACTATATACTAGTTAGGGGAAAAATCGTGTTCTCAGACAGTCTCAAGTTCAAACCAAGAATGATCAAATGAAATAAAGAAGGCCACTATATACTAGTTAGGGGAAAAATTCAAGAGGAAGAGGTAACTACTGATAAATATATATGCACCACACATGGGAGCACCCAAGTATATAAGACAAATCTTAATGGACATGAAAAATCTACTATGAAATACCACAGTCTTAACAGGAAACCTTAACATCCCCTTATCCCAAAAAGATAGGTCAAGCAAACTAAAAATTAGCACAAAAGTAGCAGAACTGAACCAGAGCTTGGAACAAATGGACTTGGTGGACATATACAGAGTATTCCACCCAATGACAACTGAATATACACTTTTTTTTCAGCTGCACATTGGTCATTTTCTAAAATAGACCATAATGGTCTACAGGTCATGCTTATGTATATGCAAGAAAACATAAATTGTCCCATGCATATTATCTGACCACAGTACAATGAAAATGGAAATAAAGGAGACAAAAAAACAAAAACCCCATAAACACATAGAAATTCAACAGCACCCTAGTCAGCAACCAGTGGGTCACAGATGAAATTAAACAAGTTCAACAATATCATCTCAATTGATGCTAAAAGGCTTTTGACAAAGTCCAACACTCATTCATGTTCAAAGTCCTACAGAAAATTGGAATAGAAGGCCTCTACTTTAATCTGATAAAATCCATCTATGACAGCCCAACAGCTAACGTAATTCCAAATGGGGAAAACCTGAAATCTTTTACTCTCAAATCTGGTACAAAACAAGGATGTCCTCTATCACCCCTCCTATTCAATATAGTTCTGGAGTCATTATATAGTTCTGGAATCATTAACTAGAGCCATTAGACAATAGGGAGAAATAAAAGGAATAAGAATAGGTAAAGAAGAAGTTAAAGCCAGGCATGGTGGCACATGCCTGTAATCCCAGCACTCGGGAGGCTGAGGCAGGAGGATTGTTGTGAGTTCGAGACCAGCCTGAGCTACAAAGTGAGCTTAAGGCCAGCCTGAACTGCATAGTGAGACCCTGTCTCAAAAAGACAAAAAAAAAAAAAAAAAGAAGAAGAAGTTAAATTATCATTATTTGCAGATGACATGATACACTATTTGGAAGACCCAAAAAACTCCACCAAGAGGCTAGTAGAATTGATACACAAATTCAGTAGCATTGCAGGATACAAAGTCAATACCCAAAAGTCAATAGCATTCCTTTACATTAACAACAAATACACTAAGAGGGAAATTAGAGAAACAATACCTTTTACAGTAGCACCGCAGAAAATAAAATACCTTGGAATTCATTTGACTAAAGAAGTCAAAGATCTTTTCAATAAAAAGTACAGTACTCTGAAAAAAGAGATCATAGAAGATTTCAGAAAATAGAAAGATATTCCCTGCTCCTGGATAGGTAGTACCAACATTGCGAAGATGGCCATACTTCCAAAATCGCTGTGCAAATTTAATACAATCCCTATCGAACTAACACAAACATAACTCTCAGACCTAGAGAAATCATTCCTAAAATTTATTTGGAACCAAAAAAGACCTAGAATAGCAAAGGCAATCCTGGGCAACAAAGACAAGGCAGGAGGTCTTACAATTCCTGACTTGAAATTATACTACAGGGCCAGGGAGATGGCTCAATGGAATAAGTGCTTCCCTGGCAAGCACAAGGACCTGAGTTCGATCTCCAGTTCTGCAAAAAAGAAAGAAAGAAAGAAAGAAAGGAAGGAAGGAAGGAAGGAAGGAAGGAAGGAAGGAAGGAAAGAAAGAAAGAAAGAAAGAAAGAAAGAAAGAAAGAAAGAAAGAAAGAAAGAAAGAAAGAAAGAAAGAAAGAAAGAAAGAAAGAAATTATACTACAAAGCTGCTGTGATAAAATCACCAT
This sequence comes from Ctenomys sociabilis, assembly GCA_004027165.1. Taxonomy (NCBI): domain Eukaryota; kingdom Metazoa; phylum Chordata; class Mammalia; order Rodentia; family Ctenomyidae; genus Ctenomys; species Ctenomys sociabilis. The sequence continues at coordinate 5,552 of PVKA01009253.1, read as the reverse complement.
GGTATTGGCAGAAAAATAGACCTAAGGATCAGTGTATAGATTAGAAGATGCAGAGGCCTCTACAAACACACTCAGTCAACTGATCTTTGACAAAGATGGAAGAAAGATAGCCTCTTTAACAAATGTTGCTGGAAAAGCTGGCTCTCTATGTGCCGAAAACTAAAACTTGACCCAGGTCTATCACCATGCACTAAGCTAAAGTCAAAGTGGATTAAAGATCTAAACATTAAAACAGAAACACTAAATCTCCTGGAAGAGAAAGTAGGAGGAACTCTTGAAAACAGAGGTAGGCAAAGAGTTCATGAACAAACATGTATTTGCACTGGAAACACTTGAAAGAATTAACAACTGGAACTTCCTCTTATTGAGAAGTTTTTGCACATCAAAAGAAATTACCAACAAAGTGAAAAGACAGCCCACAAATTTCAAAAAAAATCTTCACTAATGAGCACTCAGACAGAGGTCTGCTCTCTAGAATTTATAAAGAACTAAAAAGCATTAGGGCCCCAAAATATAAAGACCCAATACAGAAATGGGCATCCAAGATGAACGCACACTTCTCAGGACGAAATTAGAGAAGCAAATAAATATATGAAAAAAATGCTCCACATCACCAGCCATCTGTGAAATGCTAATTAAAACAACACTGAACTTGGGAGATGGCTCAGAGGAATAAGCGCTTCCCTGGCAAATGCAAGGGCCTCAGTTCAATCCCTGGTTCCATCAAAAAAAAAAAAAAAAAAAAAAAAAAAACTGAGATACCATCTCATCCCAGAAAGAATGCCTCCCGTGAAGAAATCAACTAACAACAAATGTTGTAGAGGCTGTTGGGGAAATGGAACCCTTCTGCAAGTGTTTATATTTAAGTGGATGCCACTTTATTCATAAGTGAAATAAACCAGACCCACATGTATAAATATTGTATGGTCTCCCTAGTATAAGAACTCAAAAGAAGAAATACAAATAGAAAGATATAACACAATTAAAAGGAGAGTGAGAACTTGAGGATTGAACAGTGAGGAGTGGGCAAGGAGAAAAGCTGGAAAACAGGACAGGGACAAAGCCATACATTTATATGCACAAGCTGGACAAGGCAATGATCCCAAAAAATATCAGCAGGTTTTTGAAATTAGCTGTGAATTGGTAGGATTCTTACCCTGACTTAACTATATATGCTGATACCTATGAACTAAGCAACTTCACTGACGATAACAATATGTAATAGAAGTGTCACACTTGGAATGCCTGTCATTCTGGTCCTCTAAATACGTACTGCTTGGCATGACATTACCAATTATTGCCATACTGTCTCTCAAGTAAGTGTGTGTTAAAAAAAAGAAAAGGAGGGAGGGTGGCGTGCAGAGCTGCTCGCCACTTCAACGTGCAGCTCAGAATCTATAACACCCTCTTTTTTCCTTCTTGGGCAACAAGATCCAGTAGCAGAAATCCAAAATGTTGATTCTCAAGATGCACACCCGAGAGATCTTTGACTCTCGTGGGAAGCCCACTGTTGAAGTTGACCTCTACACCTCCAAAGGTCTTTTCCAAGCTGTTGTGCCCAGTGGAGCTTCCACTGGCATCTATGAGGTCTAGAGCTGTGTGACAATAACAAGACTCTTCTACCTGGGCAAGGGTGTGTCAAAGGCTGTTGAGCACATGAATAAAACTATTGCACCTGCCCTGGTTAGCAAGAAACTGAATGTTGTGGAGCAGGAGAAGATTGATAAGCTGATGATCAAGGTGGGCGGGACTGAAAATAAATCCAAGTTTGGGGCAAATGCCATCCTGGGAGTGTCTCTTGCAGTGTGCAAGGTGAAGGGGGTGTCCCTTTACCACTACATTGCTGACCTGACAGGCAACACTGAGGTCATCTTGTCTGTCCCTGACTTCAACGTGATCAATGGTGGCTCACACGCTGGCAATAAGCTGGCCATGCAGGAGTTCATGATCTTGTCTGTGGGTGCAGCCCACATTAAGGAGGCCATGTGCATTGGGGCTGAGGTCTACCATAACCTGAAGAATGTCATCAAGGAGGAGTACAGCAAGGCCGCCATCAACTTAGGCGATAAGCGTGATTTCACACCCAACATCCTGGAGAATAAGGAAGCCCTGGAGTTGCTGAAGACTCCCATTGGGAAGGCTGGCTACTTGGGCAAGGTGCTCATGTACATGGATATGGCCATGTCTGAGTTCTTTAGATCTGGGAAGTATGACCTAGACTTCAAGTCTCCTGATGACCCCAGTAGGTACATCTCACCTGATTGTCTGGGCGACTTATACAAGTCCTTCATCAAGGACTACCCAGTGGTGTCCATCAGGGACCCCTTCAACCAGAATGATTGGGGTGCCTGGCAAAATTTCATAGCCAGCACTGGCATCCAGGTGGTGGGAGATGACCACACAGTGACCAACTCCAAGCACATCACCAAGGCCATGAATGAGAAGGCCTGCAATTGCCTGCTGCTCAAAGTCAACCAGATCAGCTCAGTGACCAAGTCTCTGCAGGTGTGCAAGTTGGTGCAGTCCAATGGCTGGTGCATCATGGTGTCCCTCCAGTCTGGAGAGACAGAAGACACTTTCATTGCTAACCTGGTGGTGGGACTCAGCACTGGGCAGATCATTGGCGTGCCCTGCCGTCCGAGTGCCTGGCCAAGTACAAGCAGATCCTCAGAATTGAGGAGGAACTGGGTAGCAAGACCAAGTTCATCTCATGAGACCAGAAACCTCATGAGCAAAAAGGCCATGGCAGGTCTGTGCCCAGGCCTCAGGCCCAGGCAGTTAGGTCCCCTCCTGCCACTGCTACTGTAGATGCCATCAGGGCTACCCAGAGCCCGTGACCCCAGCTGTGATCACCATGCTTATTACCTTGTGTCCCATTGCATCTAGAGCCATGTGTGTGCCCCAGGCCAGGTTCCCAGTGGTTCTATTGTGAAATAAACCCCAGTGCCCAAGAAGACAAAAAAAAAGAAAAAGGATAATAAATTTTAAAAAAGAGACAAGAACAAAATGTCACAGGACTGTCCTACTACAATGCTGTATATGTTTTGATTTTTAAATTCTGTGTAAAAATATGTAATTGTTTATTCATATTTTTTAAATATTTTTTTTATTTTTTTTTATTTTTTCTCCATATTCTGTAAAGAAATAAAGTTTAACATATCAATACTAGATGGAAAATGTCTGTTCCATGTTATGCCTGGCATAATAGTAAGGTTAAACAGATAGTAAGGTTAAACAGAACTGCATATGTTGTAGGGTAAGCCTCTCTTCTGGATGGTTAACAACCTAAGTTTGCAGATCAAAAATTGGAGAAAATGAAGGGCTGCAAGGATAGCCAACATTTTGTCCCTAGCCTTTCAAAGTCAGTGAAGACTCAGGACATAGGAGAACCTATACTGTAACATCCTATAACTCAGTAGTGTCCCAAATTTTCTGATCAAGGAGATTATAGGGCCACAGAGGAATGTGATTGATGATGTAGAGTGTACCTAAGGAGAGTCACATGGAGAGAAAACATTCTCTCAGGCTTTCTCAGAGAGAAATTGGTCAAGCAATGGCGGTGACTCATCCACATGGCTGACACTGACAAACCATCTGCAAACTGCAGTACAGGGTTACAGGATAGCTCCTGAGGAATCTACTGACCTCATCAGATATAAAAGTTACAATTTTTGTTATATATATCTTGCTTTATCTTGGTCTTAACAATCCAGCAGAAAAGTATAAAAGCGAGGTATAAAAAGTATAGCCATGGATCCGGGGAGATGGCTCAGTAGAATAAGTTCTTGCCTGGCAAGCGCAAGGGCCTGAGTTCAATCCCTGGTTCTGCCAAAAAAAAAAAAAAAAAAAAGTATAGCCGTATTAATATGCTGGGCTGTAAAAGACTCAAGTCAACAACTTCTGACATTGCCAGTCCTACAGATAACCCACTACTATTATGGACTACTAGACTATATTGGATTATTTTTCTAATTCACACACCTACAATATTTAAATGACAATAGAATACCCATCTCTAACAAAACTAAACAGAAAAGGGGATACAAAGGACCATTTTGTATCTGTATATACAAAATAGGGTAGATATACAGCTACTTTCTCTTAATTCAATGCAAAGAAAGATTTGTACTAATAGTATTTGGACAGGATATCTAGTCTGCTTCTTGTACTATGAATAACCACTAAGAAGATAACAATATGCAATATATTAATTATTGAAACTGTCCTATTAATTGGTTTTGAAACTGTCTCATTTCTCAATAAAATTTTTTAAAAAGCTTTTATAGTGAAAATAGCATACAAAATAGAAGCTAATTTATCCCATTAATGAATCTTTGAAGCTAACCCTAGTCATAGATAAGAATTCCCCAAGTTTTTGTGGTTATAAAACCAAGATTAATGGTGCATGGGCTGGGGAGATGGCTCAGTAGAATAAGCACTTCCTTGGCAAGTGCAAGGGCCTGAGTTCAATCCCCAGTTCTTCAAAGAAAAAAAAAAAAAAAGTGCAGAAATCAAAAGGAGTTATTGCCCTTAGTAAGACCTGACAGCATGTTTTCTTTCTCATAAGTAGAGGAATTCTCTCAACCATCTCTAGAGATTTTCAAACACAGACATCTCTGTCATCTTAACCATGAAAACCCACAGCTCTGAGACATTAATTTAGTACAGCCTTCAGGCTGGTCTCAAGTTTGAGATCCTCCTGCCTCAGCTGCTGAGCAGACTGAGATTATGGGCATATGCCACCATGCGTGGTTAGAAGCAAGAGTTTTTGCAGATGCATAAGTATCTTTTTCTAAGAATGGATAGCAACTAGCATATTGTAGTATAACAAAACCAAAGTTTAGCTATCAGTTGAAATTTTAAGATAGGCAAAAAGTGTCAGGAATATCAGTCTATTCTCAACATTGAGTTATATCATTTCAGTCTTACACAGGAACCAGAATACCTATAAAGTCCAGGCCAAATTGAATAGTATATTGTGAAGTGCATCTGGAAATCCTTGTATTCCTCCTGTTGCCTAACTGCTTAGCATTGTTTAGGCACATAGCAACCAACAAATGCCATAGTATATGGCAGCGGTGGTCTAAGGCAAGGGGCTCTTTGTATCATGGAAAGGCTCACCACCACTGGTATAAGGTGTCTTAGGACCTAGACAAAGAGGAGGTGTTCTTCAGAAGAGACTGTACTTGTATTCAGACTTGAAGGATGATGGGTTGGATTTCTAAAGGCAGCATAAGGCTAGGAGAGCATTGCAGACAGAGGAGAAACAGTAATAGCAACACAAAAGCAAGAAGAAATGTGTAGACTTTTAGTGCCTACTGTGGGGAACTGTGGTCACCTATAATGAGAAAATAAGATGCATGATCAGAAAGAAGGAATGATAAGAAGGAAAAAAGCCTTGAACTCCATGTTTAAGATTTCTCATTCAGTATGTAAATAACAGAAGGCATTTGTAACTTTTCGAGTAGGAAATGATGAGTTGACTCTGATGATGTGAAAAATAACTCTGAAAATGTATGGAAGATAGATTAAAGAAGATAGGACACTGCATA
>PVKA01009252.1:0-69213 GCA_004027165.1 Ctenomys sociabilis | reverse complement strand
CCTCATGAACATAGATTCCAAAATACTCAACAGAATCCTGGCAAATAGAATACAGCAAATTATCAAGAAGATCATCCTGACCAGGTAGGATTCGTCCCAGGGATGCAAGGATGGTTAATATTTGGAAATCTATAAATGTAATACACTGTATTAATAGACTGAAATCTAAAAACCACATGATCATCTCAATTGATGCAGACAAAGCCTTTGACAAAGTCAAACAAACATTCATGTTCAAGGTTCTACAGAAAATTGGAATAGATGGACTCTATCTTAACTTGATAAAAGCCATCTATGACAACCCAAAGGATCATATAATCCTAAATGGGGAAAAACTGAAATCTTTTGCTCTTAAACCAGGTACAAGACAAGGATGTCCTCTATCACCCCTCCTATTCAATATAGTCTTGGAATCCTTAGCAACAGCCATTAGAAAAGAGGGAGAAATAAAGGGAATAAGAATAGGTAAAGAAGAAGTTAAATTATCACTGTTTGCAGATGACATAATACTTTACTTGGAAGACCCCAAAAATTCCACCAAGAAACTACTAGAACTGATATGGAAATTCAGTAGCATAGCAGGATACAAAATCAATACTCAAAAGTCAATAGCATTCCTCTACACAGATAACAAGCACACTGAAAGGAAAACAACAGAAACAATACCTTTTACAATAGCCCCACGGAAAACGAAATACCTTGGGATTCACTTAACCAAGGAAGTCAAAGATCTTTTCACGGAAAATTACGACACCCTCAGAAAAGAGATTATAGAGGATTTCACAAAATGGAAAGATATTCCATGCTCCTGGATAGGAAGAATCAACATCGTGAAGATAGACATACTCTCAATATTGCTGTACAGATTTAATGCAATCCCTATCAAACTGCCACCAACATACCTCCCAGACATAGAGAAATCAGTCCTAAAATTTATTTGGAACCACAAACGACCTAGAATAGCAAAGGCAATCTTGGCCAATCAAGACAAGGCAGGAAGCATCACAATTTCTGATTTGAAATTATACTACAAAGATACTGTGATAAAATCAACATGGTACTGGCAACAAAATAGACCTGAGGATCAGTCGAATAGATTAGAAGACACAGAGGCATCTACAAAAACACTCAGCCATCTTATCTTCAACAAAGGAGCTACACAAGTTCACTGGAAGAAAGATAGCCTCTTTAACAAATGGTGCTGGAAAACATGGCTTTCTACATGCTGAAAACTAAAACATGACCCAGCTCTATCACCATGCACTAAGTTAAAGTCAAAATGGATTAAAGATCTAAACATTAAAACAGAAACACTCAATCTCCTGGGCGAGAAAGTAGGAGGAACTCTTGAAGACATAGGGGTAGGTAAACAGTTCATGAACAAACATATATCGCACAGGAAGCACTTGAAAGAACAACTGGGAATAACTCTTCTTAAGGAGCTTCTGCATGTCAAAAGAACAATTTCTTTTGACAACAGAGTGAAAAGACAACCCACAAACTTTGAAAAAATCCTAACTAATAAGCAGTCAGACAGAGGACTACTGTCTGGGATATATAAAGAACTAAGATATAACAGGGCCCTCAAATTTAAAGATCCAGTTCAGAAATGGGCATCTGAGATGAATACACACTTCTCAGAGGATGAAATTAAAGAAGTGAATAAATATATGAAAAAATGCTCCACATCGCTACCCATTCATGAAATGCAAATAAAAACAACACTGAGATACCATCTCATTCTAGAAAGAATGGCTATCATAGGGAAATCAACCAACAACAGATGTTGGAGAGGTTGTGGAGAAAAGGGAACACTTCTCCACTGCTGGTGGGAATGTAGACTGGTACAACCATTGTGGAGGTCAGTGTGGAGATTCCTCAAAGCAGTGGAACTAGAAATCCCATTCAAGCTGGCTATCCCCCTATTGGTAATTTTCCCAAAGGATCTGGAAACATTGTATCATGGTGATATATATGTACCTATGTTTATAGCAGTGCAATGTGTGATAGCAAAATCTTGGAAACAACCAAGATGTCCATCACATGAGGAATGGTTGAAAAAGATGTGGTATTTTTATATCATGGAGTATTACTCAGCTATTAAGAATGATAAGTTTGAAGCATTTATACTGAAGTGGATGCCACTTGACCATATACTCATGAGTGAAATAAACCAGACACACATGTGTAAATATCATTTAGTCTCCCTAGTATAACAAGCAAAAAGCAGAAATATAAAAGGAAACGTACAACTAAAATCAATTGAGTCAGATAAGGCAAAGTGAATGATATATGCTGCAGGATATTAATCAGCTTTTCTTCTGGATGGTTAACAACCTAAGATCACAAGTCAGAGTTGGACAAATAGAAGAGCCACAAGGCCAGCCAACATTTTGGCTCTAGCCTTTCAAGGTCAGCGAAGACTCAGGACATAGGAGAGCCTGTACTGCAACATCATGAAACTCAGGTGAGCTCCAAATCTTCTGAACAAGGAGATTATGGAGCCACAGAGAAAAGAGATTGAAATTCTATAGTGTGCCTGGGTAGAGTCACATGAAGAGAAAACTTTCTCTCAGGCTCTCACAGAGAGCAAACTGGTCAAGCATTGGCCGTGACTCATCCACATGAATGACACAGACAAAGGATCTTCAGAATATTGTACAGGACCACAAGATAAACCCTGAGGAGATTTCACTGACCACATAAGAAACATATAGTACATGTGTCGGTATATAAGTCTTGCTCTATCTAGGTCTTAACCATCCAGCAGAAAAGTATAAAAATGAAGTATACATCATGGGGCCATAATATTAAGCTGAGCTCTAAATGGCTATGGTCGACAACTTATTTGAATAACTCACTATTGTTGTGGAATTCTGGACTGTGTTGGATTGTGGTGTCGAGTTCAAGCATGAAGGAAGGGGTATAGAAAGAAAAAATCATGATGTGTGTGTATAGACAGTACAGCTGGGATAGATAACGCTGTGCTTCTACATAATCCTATGAGAGGCAAGATTTGCACTAATGGTGGTTGGACAGGATATTATGTCGGCTTCTAGTACTATGGTCATCCACTAGGAAAATAATTATTGAATTTTTGATATAATTCAGGTATAAAAAATAAGTAAACAGCTACACTCTTAATTTACTGATAAGTGACATCTGCTATAATAATGTCTGGAAGTATAATATCATGTATGCACCTTGCACAATACCAAAACAGTATGAAAACAATTTGCAATGTGTTAATTTATCGAATCTCTTAAGGTGTCTTAAAAGTGTCTGATTGATATTTGTACTTCAATAAAATAAAAAATAAATTTAAAAAACTACATATATCTAAACAGATTATACACTTTAGTCAATAATAATATATGCACCAATACTGATTCATAAAGTATAATAAGGGCTGGTGACATAGTTCAGTAGACTAAGTGCCTGCTTAGGGAAGTGTAGGCACTGGGGTTCGATCCCTGGCACCATATACCTTGCTGGCTTCCCCACTAGTGTGCTGAGCCAGCTACTGAGACCCTGCGTGGTGGTGTATACTTGTAATCCCTCCCTAGGGAGGCTGAAAACAATAGGATCACTACAAATCTGAGCTGCATAGTGAGACCTTGCACCAAATACATAAAAATTAAACAGTAATATATATTATAAATAAATAAAAAATTCATAGCAGAAGAAATCTGTAACTTGGTGAAGGCTTAAAGTTATGCCATCTTCATAATTTTTCTGTATATCCAAAATCACAACTTTCTTTAAAAATACCATTTCTTCTGTGGATTAACAACCCTCAATGACTCCTGGACATTATTAGCAGGCACATGATTATTTTTACAGCATCATAAATCTTTGTATTTCAATATGATCCAACACAAAATGAAGGAGGGGAGCTGATGCCCATGTGGATATCCAAATCTTACAGATCTCGTAATACTAACACTTAGATAAATGAGAAGGCAAGGCTGATACCCTTCATCTCTGGAACCTGCGAACTATATTCACAAGATTGCCTGGTCTCACATCCACACGTCCTCCATCATCTTTTAATTTTTGCCTGCACCAGCAAAGTGTTTAGTCTTTCTGTGAGAAGCATTAGCAAGAGGTTTGCAAAGCAAGAGAAATGACACAATTTTTCTTCTCTAGCAGTAGCAGACAAGAGAAACGGATAAATGGCAGGTGTGAGCTTTTGCTTCTCTGGTTCTGTAGAAAGGTGAGACCATAGCCATGCTTTCATGCATTTTGGATTTTTCTGATCTTGTAAATATTAGTGGTGGTCTTCTCTGACCTCCACTTCACTTGTACTTCCAAAGCCTCTATAGGTGTTCAATGACTTATATTAAATTTTCTCCTGATAAGAGAGCTTGCCTGGTCTGTCTTTTATGACCAAAGTGATCAACTGGTTCAATTTTCTTTTGTGATAGTATTTGGTATCTTGTGGTTAGGATCATTTCACCTTCAAGCACACTGTATTATGATCTAATTGTAATTCTTATATTATGATACAGGAAATAGACTGTTAATCTAATATTTGGAATATTGATACATACCCATGGGAGAACTCTCAATTCAACTCACTCTTTGCTTCCAAGTAATGTATTTCTGGTCCTAATAAATTTTCACTCCACCTCTATATATCTATTATGAAATGTATTACAATTAAGATCTCTGCTACACACAAGAAAGACTTCAAACCAATACTAGGATTATTTCATATTTGGCCTCTGACTGAGACAGGTCCAACATCATGGCCATTGTGCAAGTCTTCTTTACTGGGAAATAATTATTCATGTTATCAGACCTGAGAGAGCTAGTCTTCTGTTATGTGCTAATTTGATCACTTGATATTATTTATTTAGCTGGGAAGAGGAGCAATGTTAGATGGATGTGTACCTTTGTGTGCATCTATGTATTACACATGAATTCATGTTCTAAATTTACTAAGGAGACAATCTCATGAGATGGTACATCCATTCAGTAATAGGCAGAGTGTTCATACGATATGTCAGAAACAGCCTACTATGTATTCTAGTCAGTCCTTCCTGAAATAACAGCATCAATGTCATTAAGTTTCTCTGCAACTCACCTGGTACATAGCATGACTTCTCCTGGCCTCCCTTAACCCACTTGCAGAATGTATGCTTGTCCCACTTAGTGAAATTTCAAAAGTGCATATAGCTCAATTTAGTAAAGAAAATGCCACCATTTTTTGCATCAAATTAAAAAGCAATCCTTCCCTTCTCTTCAGTATTCACCAGACAAGCCTCCGCACAGAATTCCTGCTACTTATGAAGAAACAGTGCTGTCTCAGTTACTTTTTACTCATTGCTGGTACAAACTATCCAACACTTAAAACTAAGGAAGGAAAGGTTTATGTAGCTCAGTTTGTGGAGGCTTTAGCCTATACTGGGCTGGCTCCCAGGCAGAGCGGTACATGGCAGAGGGCAGCAGTCCATGGCAGCAGAAAACAGGGAAGAGCAACAGGAAGGGCAGCAGCTGTGGCTTCTAGCCAGCCCCTCTCCCCTCCTTATATTGTAAACAAGCTGCCCTGGGCTGGAGTGTAGAGCTCACATGGTGTCCATGCCCTCCTCTTGCATAGGGTGAAGATGCTTACACACTAAGAATCCTGGCTGTCTGCTGAGTCATTTAATCGAAAGTCTAAACTTCTCAAGTTGACATAATGTATCAACTAGGACATGTGCTAAGGGACTTTAACACCTGCTGAGTGATAATGTCACTGTCACACAACTGTTAACATTGAAATGCCAAAGTCATTTAGAATAGACAACATGAGGAATGAGGAAAACTTGGAAATACAAAGTCTACAATTCCCTCCAAACCGTGCACAGCTTTTCAGCCCAAAACAACAACAAAAATCCTTTAACTTGGATCCATCCTTGCCTAGCACTTCTTTATTCCTCCTTTCTCTCTCTTACATAGTACCTCTTTCTTAAAAGGTTACAGGGTACCAGCGAGCCTTTTAGATTTTCAAAATGCAAAAAGAAAGTGCTTAATGCCAGTATGTTTTTTAATATGCCAATTTTTAAAGGAATTATTTTATTGATCTTTTAAATGCTGGTAGATCATTTGCTGGTAATAAATCTACACTACCAATAATACATTTTTAAGTGCCCCCTGGAGAGCCTGAAATCTTTTCAGCTGTGACCTAAAACTTGGCTACTTCAATTTCTCAGAGAGCATGAGAACTAAAGAATGACTGGAGGAAAAAAAAAAAAAAAAAAAAAAAAGGACAGCACCCAGCTGCACTGCTCTGTGGTGAAAACACACCCCGGAAGCTCTCACAAGGCTTCTTCTAACAAGGTGAGGTTTGACAGCAGCTGTATTTTCTGAGTAGTTAAAAATAGGAAATGAAACATAATATAAATTAGACCTAGACTAACAACTTCAGTTCTTTCTAAAAAGTGTGTTAACAGTGGTAAGGCCAACAGGTGGTCAGTACTGATAGAATGTTCCAGCATGTCCTACTCATTAGCTCTTGTCTTCCAGAGGTGTCACTTGATTTATATCCCACATAAGTCTTATCCTGACAGTTGTTTAATCCTAGAGATAAGGAAAAAGGAAAAAAGCATCAGAAGGAGGAGTGGGAAGAACGTGTTTTATTTTCAATACTGTCAGATGTGTAAGTTAGGGAGGAAGTTGACTTAGACATTCTCCATCCTAATGGCCATTTTGCCCAATTTTAACCAGAAGAGCTATTCGCCACTAGTGTGACACTGTCACAGTAGTGAATGGCCAGACACATACTCTTATTCTTAAGAAATTTAGTCTTTGCAACAGACACTCTATTTAAAATAAAATAAACTAAGCATCTTTCCTTTATTTTGTTTTAAAATATCCTCAAAGGAAAGACAAATCATTAAGCCTTATATTTCCTTTGAAGAGAAACAGAAGTACATGATTATTTTTGACTGTGTCTATATCAAGCATCTTTCTCTGTGCTCATGAGTTTTATGCTACCTCACCATTCATTAAAATGCAACTTCTCTCCTTTTATCTCATTCATAACATTTTAAAAATCATATCTGCTCCAGCACAAATAACCTTATGGACATTTTATTCCAGAAACCTTTATATACCAATTGAATAGCTTGGGAAACTGAAATAAAAAGAAGTTAAATGGCTTGTCCCAAAAGAATAGGAAATTAGTTACAGTGTCAGAAATAGAAATCCAGTCTCATGACCCTTTAGCCAGGCTTCTAGTTCATAATGGAAGTCGGAATTATTAAAAGCAGCTTCAGAGAAGTACTCTTTTGGGGAGTATGCCATTGAAGTAGGACAACTGTTTCCATGTTTATCTACCGTAAGAGTAAACTTGAGTCTAATTCATTATACCATGATTTGAAAATAAGAATATTTTGAAGAACATTACAGAGTTATTCAAACATCATTGTCAGCAGGATGCCATACCATTATTTTTTTAAAAATCAAAATATCAGTACTAGTCGAAGCAATAATGAGTAGTATCTGCAGTGATAATGTATCACTCCAAAAAATATGTTACAAACTTACTTACCATTTACACAGTAAGGTACCATAACCTGCTTACGTATGGACACTGACAATTTACAGACCAGGAAAATGAGGCCTGAAAAAAGATTAAGTTGATTGATTAAATTCATTCTGTTGTAGAATGACATGCTTGTTGAACATGTTTGATTTTTTTTTTTTTGTCATCATGATTTTCTCCCTCAAGGTCATGACACTTTGCAGCTTGGTCCTTAGCTGGACATATGGAGAGCAACTGTTTCCTACAGGCAGCAAGGAGAACTTGTTCTGACTTTAGGTCCCATTCTGTTATTCATCATACTCCTTTGCTTACTGCATGATTAGAATCATAGGAGCAATAATAAGAACTGTATAAAATATGTAAATCATTAAGATAACTCAAATATAAAGGTAATTTTAAGAATTTATCAATTTGTTTAATTCATAACTATGGGGAGAAAAAGGAAAAAATATTCATACAATAATATAAGGCTTGCAATAAAATTATAGCAGTAATCATGTTTCGATAGAAAAAGTAACTACAAATGAAGGTGCTATGTAGATGTGACATTTAGGGACATTTATTTCCATTAACATTTATTAACAATTGCTATATGCCAGCTCCAGGAGATCACTAGTGATATGGCCCTCCTGCTGTGTCTTCATCTTAATAGGATATTCACTCATTAGACAAAAGTCCACTTTATAGACAGAGCAAGGCAAGGTTCTATCTAGGCCTGGCCACATTGACACAAGTCATCACCAAAGAAAATGATCCAAATGAAGGATCAAGCCTCACAGGGACAAACAAGGACCTGAGAAAAGAGTCCTGGCAGGCTAATGAGGGTGACATCTGGAGATCTGGACAACACCATCAAGACAGAAGCTTGAAGTGAGTTTGTTAACCAAGATACTTAAAAGAGGCTTTCATGAAAAAGAGACATCTATGCAATCTTTTGCATTAGATTGTTTAGCCAATGCTCTTATTATATAAACTTCCTCAGATTTTCTGGCAGTCTTTCTTGGCATAAATCATAGCCATGATATAAGACCTATGATTTCTGGTTTGTAATCCTAACAGTGGAGCAGGGACATGAAGGTCCCTAAAGGTGATCCTTGTAAAATTCCTTTGAATTTTAGATGATGACATAGTTGGATTATTTAACAGTTGTCTAGTATATCTGTACTTTGAAACTGTATATTATGTTTTCGCAAAATATTAAGTTAATGTTCATGGCTATCATTTTTCCCCAATGCATATTTTACCATTTTATTTAATGTTCAAATACATGACTATAAAAGTAGTTTGATTAGAATGAGCGGATTTAACTGCCAATATAATTGACTTTTGCTAAGACTAGCAGAAACGGAAGTGCACAGGAATGTGGAAGCTCAAACATCAGTGAATCCAAATGAAGCGACTGACTGATGACATCCAATGACTGATAGCATAAAAGAATTACTTCAACAAAGAAACTCAGTCAGAATTTTTTCTACTGTTTTGGAACATGGCAGAGTCAGCTTGAAAGAGCTGGAGTGTTCCTGAAAAGGGGAAAGTTTTCATCATTTACTCTGAAACTTTCAACCAACACAGTAGCCTTGTAGGAACCATAAAACTGCATCAGAAAGCTTTCTGTTATCTTTATGTATGTCCTAAAAGATTATGACATGTTCATCTCATCATCACTATATTCATACAGAACCTACTCAAAAATAACACTGTTGCTATTAAATTTAATGATAAATAGCATGATAAATAGAGAAATACTAGCATAGTAATATAAATATAAAATATTTCAGAGATATTGCTCCCAGTATCTTTCTGGGCCATAAAAATATTTTTGTATTTTCCAATTTAATAAGTTAATATTAATCCCTTTAATTTGCTCCTTGAAAGCTTTTCAGCATTGTGCAATATTTTATATACCAAACTGTTAACCAAAGTATCTGTATTTTGTCATACAGGACATTTTTTTAAGAAAATTACTGGTCATTTAAAAGTTTTCCAATGACATCTTTCTTTCATTATGTGGTTAACAAAAGGTGGTGCCTGTATTTCTTGAAAGGCAATCGGTTCAGCACATGCTATATAAAGTATTCTTGGATGTTCTGACAGAGCATGTTTAATTAGAATGTTTTACATTCTAACAAATTAAAGGACAACATACATATAATATGCAATTCTGTCCTTTTACGCATATTCTAAGTTTAAATGGTCTTTTAAAAATACTTTTCTAAACATTAAATCTGCCTATTTAGGGCCAATTTGAGTTGAAGTAAAAGGTAATAGATATATTTCCTCAACAAACACTAAACTTTCATTTAAATTTTTTAGTCTAATTTCTATCATAAATTGCTATCTTTTACAATAAGAAGTAAAATAGTGTTTTGGGGCACACAACACTGTTTTGGAGTTGCATACAGGAGCTTAACTGTACAAAATGGAGCTTAACTGTACAAAATGGTACATAAATACCAGGTTTGTAGAGTGTGTGTGTGTGTGTGTGTGTCTGTGTGTGTGTGTGTAAGTACAACAGAACAAAAAAAATCATTCAAAAATCACTAATTCAAGAGAAACTGGGATGGGGGAATGAAGAAAAGAAGAAAGCAAAAATAATATATATTATTTAGAAATAAATATATGTTTATATGTAATATAAATTATTATACATATAATATATTATATATAAACATAAATATATATTTATAGATATGATAGTTAAGGTAGTTGTACTACTAATGTCACTTATTTCATTGAAAAGAAAAGTTTGTGTTATTATTTTTTGGACAATTAAATGTTAATACTTGTACTCTGAGTAACCAAATTAAAGATAATACTATGTAATGCATTAACTATTGCTACCCTCCTATTAACTTGTTTTGAAAATTTGGAAGATTTTTCTTTTCTTTTCTCTTCTTTTTTTGGAAGTTTTTTCCTTAAAGTAAAAAAAATCCCTAATTCAACCAGCATTATATAGTGTATAGCCTAAATTCAGTCCATTAGAAACGCCAAGACAAAGGGGTCTTTCAGTAATGGCTTCAGCACTTTTCAGCCTGAACCTTTTGTAAGTTCTAATACAATCCAAAGCCCTCTTTGAGATACATTCTTTCTCTATGAGCAATTGTATTCTTTTGATGCTTTCCTTAAGCTCTGACTATTCATTCTTATTCTCCAACCTGCATCTTTTTCCCAGCTCACACCCTACTCATTGCTGCTTTTCAGATTGTTTTCTCCCTTTGGGCTCCTCTCTTCGAGCTTGCTTGGATGTCTCGGTCACACGAGCAACTCCAGTCACAACTTCATACTTGGTAACTCTTTTTATTTTCCTCTGAATATTATTTTCTATTACTGCTTTCCATACCATTCATTTTCTCCTATCATAATGCTGAAAAATTCAAGCATGAATAATTCTCCTTGTGCAAAGGATCTGTGGGTGAGCTACGGTGCCTCAGGCCCATGTTTTAATTGGTGTGTGGACCACCATTGCAGGACAAAGGTTCATGGTGTTCTCACAGTGGAGAGAAGGAAACACTCGTGCAGAGTGACTTTTCCTGTGGCCTCTGCCTACAGTGACACACGGAAGCTCCCATCCTTACTTCTTTGGTCTGGCAAAGGTACGTTTCTGACCATAAAGTCAGTAAGACAGCAAAACTAGGATACTCCCATTGAAGCTTGGTGAAAAGAAGATAAAACAATAAAACTAAAAAAGAATGAAATGTTGTAAACACATTCAATAATCTCCTAGTTAAAAATCTAAAATAAGTAAATAAATTGTGCACATTTAGAATCTATCAAATTATATCATAAAGAAACAGAAAACTTGAACAGGTCAAAAATGAGCCAGGAAATTGAATCGGTAATTTAAAAATCCTCCCATAAAAGATTCCAGGACCTGACACTGTCATTAATGAATTTTCTCATACTTTTAAAGAATTGGCACTAATTCTCCTCAAAGTACTCAAGACATGAACAGTCAGGAATCTTTCCAAACTCATTCTGAGGCCATAATTACCCTGACAACAAAACCACGTAAGAAGAATAATTCCGCAGACAAAAACAAGAAAATTTCCAAGAGCAGAAACACTGAACTAAAAGCTTCTGTGTAGCAACAGAAAAACAAATCAAACAGGCACAAAGACCACCTGCAGATGGAGAAAATACTTGCACCTATAAAATTAGGCAAAGGGTTTTGCTCCTAATACATGAGAATAAGGAAGTCAAATAATTCAATGGTAAACAATAAAAATTGCACAGCAGACGTGAGGAGGCACCTCTCCAAAGAGACAGACGAACAGCCACTGGACAGATAAACAAAGGTTAATGTCCTTAATCAGCAGGCAAATCCAAACACCACAAGGACACTTCCCCTGTCAGAATGGCTAGCATCAAAAAGGCAAAAAGTAATAAAATGTGATGAGGTTGTGAGGAAAAGGGATGCTACGTGCGCAGTGGTGGGACTATAAATGGGGACAGCTACTATGGAAAACAGTAGGGTGGCTCTTCACAGGGCCAGTGATGGACATCTCATACGACCTGGCAGTGCTACTACTGGTTATACATCCCAAAAAATGTAATAAATATTGTATTTCAAAAAGATACCTGCATGCTCAAGTTAATTGCTCCAGTATTCACAATAGCCAGGGTCCAGAATTAATACAAATGTTCATTAACACATGAGCAGTTAAAAAATAATAGATAAATATGCTAGAATACCATCTAGCTATTAAAAACATGGAATTCTGCCCCCCCCCGCAGCAATGAGGGTGAATAGCGTATTAAGTAAAATAAGAGAGATTAAAAGCCACATGATTTTACTCATAAGTGGAACCTAAAAATGTTCTTACAGAAATTGAGATTAGTGATTACCAGGGACTGGGAAAAGGAGGAGCAATAGGCGATGGGCCAAGCCCAGTCAATAAGCAGTGTCTTGGTTGCCTTCCTTTTGTTGCTGAGACAAAATATCCAACACCCAGAATTAAGGAAGGAAAGGTTTGTTTAGCCCCCAGTGTGCGGAGGACTCAGTCCATATTTGGTTGGCTCCAAGGCAGAGCGGCACACAGCAGAGGGCAGCAGCTCATGGCAGCAAAAAAAAAAAAAAAAAAAAAAAGCAAAGAGCAAAGGCAGGCTCAGGGGCAGCTGCCTCTCTTTTCCTTATGAGACTATACTGGGGTGGGAGGTGTAGAACTCACACTGCCTCCCTACCCTCCTCTTGCAAAGTGAGAACTTTGGCTCCCTGCTAAGTCACTGAACTAAATGTCTGAACACCAGTTGACACAATGTATCAAGCGGTACACAGAGTCCTAGTTTGATAGGTGGAAAATCCTGTCTTACAATGACACCTGTGGTGGCCTGACAACTGTTGATCAACTTGCAACACCCAGCTGAAGTGGTGCTAGGTGTAGGAGGCTGGGTCTGAAGAGGTCGAAGTGGAAAGGAAGAATAAATGAAGCTAGGGGGTTGGTTCTCCTGCAGGAAGGCGTCATGCTGGTTTTCTTGATGAACTTGGCTGGACTTATCATCGAAGGAGCTCAGGACAGTACTGTCACTGACAGTGGCTACAGCTGGGGGACGGGTCCTCACTTTGAGCATCACTTCCTGGCTCTGGAGGGAAAGACGGTGCACTGCTCCGTGTCCGGGAGAAGCGTGTCATGTTGGCTTTCCTGATGGGGACTCAGCTTTCCTCATTACTGGAGGAGCTCAAAACCTCATGGTTGCTAAGGATGGCAGTGGTACCTTTGTGGCAGCTCTGGTTCTTATTTTGAGCGCTGCTTCCTAGCTCCAGTTCAGATCCCTCAACCTGCTAACATAGACCCTTCATCCTACTGGCACAGACTTCCTAGCTTCCACCACTGGACTTTTGGACCTTCCTAGCACAGATCTGTGAACTAGGCCTGCATGAGAGACACTGTCACAGGCTCTTGACCTCCAGTTGGACTCCTGGGAACCATTGTCATGGGCTCTAGCTCTTCGGCTGGCCTGCAGTAGACATCAGTGTGGGTCCAAGCCCTCAGCTACCTTCTTTGATCTTTAGTGTGTGGACACATTTCTTGCACTCATTTTCTATGTGACTGTTTAAATGACTATTATAAAATAGTTGTACAAATTATGTGCCCTGTATTGTTTCCCCTTGTTAACCCCAAACTGTAAAACCACAGCTAGGTGAATAGAGTTAGTAATAGTGTGTTGAATATTCCAAAATATTTATAACATAGGTATTTGAATGCACCCACCATAAAGAAATAGAAATTGTAAGAGAATGGACATATTAATACCCTGAGGTGGTCACTGCACATTTTTAAACGCTTTATTTTTTGTTTTTATTTATTTTTCATTTTGCTGGCTCAGCCTACACTGAGGGGGGTGCTTGCACAGTATGTGGTGCCAGGTTTTGAACCAAACGATGGTCCCCTGCACCGGCCTAAGCAGGCACTTTAGACCACTGAGCTATCTTGCTGGCCCCCTTTCTGCATCATTATACACAGATCAAAACATCACATTGTATTTCATAAACCTACAGATATGTCAGTCAAACATAAAATCAATTTCAAAAATAATTATCCTCCAAATAATTTCACTGAATGTAGTAGTTTCAAATTGGCAATAATTATCTTTTCCAAATAGATATTATTATTTGACACTTTGACTATCACCACTGTTGTCATCTTTCCCAACTTGCCAAGATGAAAAGCTGAGTAATTCACTCTCCATTTACTTCCCATTGAATCAGTCAATATCCCTGGCTACTTTTATCTTCCAAGTATCTGTTATACAATTCCATTTCTTCCTGTCCTCATAACTGCACTATTTCAGGGTCTTGTCATCTCTCAAGTCACTCTAATAATCTTATCTCACGACAGAATTTGATATAACAGATTGCTCTCAATATCTCAGTGGCTTCACAGAACAAAAATTGGTTTTTCACTCACAAAATGTCCAAATAGGTACCCTAACTAACTTCACAGGTGGCTCACCTGTGAACAATGACTTAGGGACCCCTGTAGCTTCTCGCTGATGCTCTACCATTTTCTCACAACACTTTCTAAGGCATAAAACACGCAGAGCTTCATCTTCTGTGCAGCATGCCTGGAAGCAGTGCGCCTCACTTCTATCCACTTCTCTTCAGTGAGATCTCAGTCCCGTAGCTTGCCCTGCCTTATAAAGGACTGAGATGTAACATGAAGCAGTGTGCTGCAGAGGAAGCAGAAGCAGCTCTGTCAATAGCTGATAGGCTTCTACCTCCACCTTCTAGCCAGGCTCCTTGGTAGACAGAGTGGCCACTAGTGTTGGGATAATTTTTCTAAACCATAAATTGGATCATATTATTTGGCTTGAAACTTTTCTAACTTTCCTGAGAGTCAGACTAATAGATGTAGTTTTTTTTTCAAAAGATGAACAAAAAGTATTTGTTTGTTTATTTATTTGGTACAGGGTCTCACTACATAGCTCAGACTCCTACTGAACCTCCTGCCTCAGCGTCTCCAGTTCTGGGATCACAGACCTGCACCATCAGGCCCAGCTTCCATGGTGGGTTCAGCACGGGACTGGCATGGCATGTGGTACTAGAGATTAAACCTGGGTCGTTGCACTTGCCAGGCAGGTGCTTAGACTCCCAAGCTATCTCCTTGGCCCCTGAACCAAACATTTTATTACAATAAATTATTCCAGTAAACATTTGTACTGCTAAAGTAATCCAATAGTAATGAAGGTACCACAGAAAAAAAATTTTAATGTGATTTGTCCTGTCATGAGGGAAACACATTCACCTAATCGCCATTTCATTAAAAACATCAGTGAAATGGCTCCATCAAATTTATTAGATAATTTTTAGATTTGTTTTGTTCATAATGATTCTTTTCTTGTTTTGGAAAAGAGTAATGAGTTTGCAAAATTGCTTCTGCAACTTGGCTTAAATGAGGAAATGAACATTTTGAGCTTTAATCTTTCTTCAATTGAATTCCTTCCTTGAATTACTATTCTTTCAGTCAGTTCTGATTATTATTTGTTTCCCATCAACACGAAATGGGTTCAAAGCTGAAACAGAGCACCATTTCTCTGATAAAGCTTAATTTTCATATATTAGAGAAATTCTTAGGGGCTGGGGAGATGGCTCAGTAGAATAAGTGCTTGCTTGGCAAGTGCAAGGGCCTGAGTTCCATGCCTGGCTCTGGCAAAAAAAAAAAAAAAATCTGCTTCCATTTGGGAAGTAAAAAGACATGAATGAGAGAACTGTGGACAAAATAAGAATCAAACTTTGCTTTGGAACTATTGAAAACCTACGGACACAGAAAATCCTTAGAGGATAGAATTCTAGAAAGACCTAAACTCGTTCCCAGAGAGCTCTCATGGTTTCCACAGCTCAAGCAGCTGTCTCCACTAAGTAGAAGCAGAGAAGCACAGGCACTATGGTGGGGCTTCAGGAGGCAAAGGAAGTAGCCTTGTTCCATACAGCAGGATGGTAAGGGGTGCAAGCTGAGTCTGACTTCATAATTTGCCTGCACCCGAACCCAAAGCACCTATGAAGAGCATATTATGTAACAATTTAGTATACTATGTAATGTGATTGGAGGTTCTCTGGTTTTTTGACATTGTTCAAATTTTTAAAACATGTAATTTAAGATAGAAAGCAAAATAAAATTCATCTTTTGAATAAAACATAGTCAATATGGGCCTGGGGAGATGGCTCAGTGGAATAAACACTTCCCTGGCAAGTGCAAGGGCGTGAGTTCAATCCTGAGTTCTGAAGAAAAAAAGTCACTATGACACTATGCAATCCATTTTAACCATAGAAAGAAACTGTCAGTATACTTTTAGAGGTTGAAAAATAGAGACTGTGAATTGCATAAGCTCATACATACTATTTTCTTCTAAAAATTAAACCTATACAATGTTACATTAGAAGTATATCTCTCACAGGAAGTTATTACTTTCTCCACAAATTGAAATGGCCTGAATGGGTCACTCTACTCTTATCATATAATTAAGAATAGAGCCAGAGATTTAGCTCAGCAGCACAGTACCTGCCTGGCAAATGCAAGATCCTGAGTTCAATCCCTGCATAACCCCAAAGAAGAGACTAAAAATGCAGTCAGCATATTCTTTAATGAATGACTAGTGATTGTGAGATAAAGGAAAACACAACAAATGTAAGCTAAAAGCTCTAGGAAGGATTTCCCAGATTCTGGAGGCACCAAGCAAGTGTGTAATCCACAACTCCACCAAGCATCCTTGCCTCTGAGGCCTATGAACAGCACCAATGAAATCAGGGGGCATCCAGGAGGGCTTGGAAACAAATGGAAGAAGAGTCACGGGGGATGGGAACGCCCAGGGCTACTTCTGACTCCCAAACACCTTCACATAAAGTTGTCATTAGCATTTCTTCATTCTCTACAAACATATTTGCTGCTTGGTTAATCTAAGGTGTGTCCCATTAAGGTGGCCTGGATTTTTCCTGAACTACCTTGAGTACCTTGAGTCATTGTTCAAAGTAGACACTCAAAGTGGACAAGAAATTTAAAACTATTTGCCTACTCTCCATAATGTATAGTATTTCGATAATTCTTATCCTATTTCTTACCATTAAATGATATGCATTTTTTAAAAGCTGAGTTGTGACCTGGTATGCGATTATATGTGCATGTTTGGTGAATGAGGACCCTCAGATAGGAACTCATGGGCTTCAGTTCTCACAGCAATCCTCCTGGCTTGCTCTCCCTGAGAATGTGCAGCTCTAGCTCAAGATTAAGAAGCACTGACAGGGTCAGACATGTAGCTCAGTGGCACAAGCACCTCTGTGGCATGCGTAAGGTCCTGAGTTCAACTGCTGGTACTACACAAAAAATGGAAATAAGGACAATGCCTAATTTTGGAACACTGTAGATTTTTCTTTTGTGGCCAGGTCAGCCCACCCTGGAGGTGGGGCTGGCATGGTATGGGTTGTTGGGGATTGAACCATGGTCCCAGAGCACTTGCCTAAGCTTGCGTGAGCAGGCGCTTTAGACCACTGACCTATCTCACCAACATGAAAAACTGTAGAATTTAATCTGTCAGAATCCAAATGAGCTCAGCTGAATGGCTCAAGTTAAATATGAGATTCCCAGGATTGAAATGATTTGTTTTCTCTCCATTAAAAAATTAAAGAAGATGTCCTTTTCCATTGTACCCCTTTTATCTTCTTTGGGTTAAATGATATAATTTCTATTCTGTGACTTTTAAAGAACCCATAGTATATAATGCTAATATTTATGCATGATTGAATCATACATACTGTATAATCCACAATATTATATACATTAACAGTCTTATGCAAAATGTACATGTTAGAAGATTTCAATAAAGTGATTTAATTCAGTAAGTAATTTAATTTTTTTGTTTTCACTTGTTTCGCCATTATTATTACATCATTGCTATGTTGGATGATGGCAAAGTTACCATGGGTGATGGGGTCCCAGATGGGCCCCCAGTTTTTGTGCACTGTGAGCAAAGGATTAGAGGTAGCCTGTGACAAGGAAGTAGCAGTAAAGTTCAGTCAGGCACTGAGGGTGGATGGGCCTAAGCCTGTGGAAGGAAAATGGCTGAAAACAATGCATTTAGGAATCTGAATGGCCATGCAGAGTCAGAGTGCAGCCCAGTGGGTCTTCCGGAGATGAGTGGCAGGGTTAGGGACCGGAAGCTGAGACAAGCCGGCTGTGTGTATTGCGCATGTCCTTTCCCATAACTCACGCTGCTATAATTGGACGTGTGAGAAGCAGGCAAAGTGCACGAACCTTCAATGAAAAGGTGAAGAAAGGATAAGTTAGGTCATGTAGGAGGATCAGACATGCAGTGCCCTGGTTTGAGAATTTGGAATTTTCCAGGGCCAGCTCAGGAGTCTTTGTTTCTCCTATCTGCCTTTGGGTCACTACCCAGTGAGCCTTAGGACAAAAACTGAGGGGAAGAGAGGTTGGCTCTGGAGTGCTGCCCAGGTCCGGGGGGGGGGGCACACTTGCACCATCTGTGTGGGCAGTGTTGTTGGATGTGCTTCCTTATTCTTAATATTGCTTTGCTACCTTGTGATGCAATGAGATGAAAGTTTCTAAAGTCAACGTTCTAGATTTTAATGCTTCAAGTTGCTGAAAATGTCTCTAAAAGATTCATGGTTCCAAATGGAAATGGTGTGACCCTCACTATAATTTCATATTATAATTCTTTTAAAAAAAAACTAGAAAATTAAGATATGTGTTTACTAAAACATATTAAAGATTTATTGTAAAGAAATATTTTATGAAGACCTCAAGTAATTTTAAAATTATTTTCTTTTCTCAATTTAAGCTTATAATTGTAGGTATTTAATGGATGTATATAGTTTTAAAATTATACAAAACACATAAATATCAATCAATCCCTACTATGATGGTAATGCAAGGTGGAGACTTGGGAAGAGATTGGTTAAGAGGGCAGCACCCTTGTGAATGGGACTAGTGGCTTTATTAAGGGGGTCCCAGGAAGATGATTTATGCCTTTTACAATGTAGAGAGGTATAATGAAAAGATATTACCATTGCTAGCACCTTGATCTTAGATTTCCCAGCTTCTGGAAGTGTAAGAAATAAATTTTTGTTGTTCATTAGTCACTCAGTTTATGACACTGTTGTTATAGCACTGTGTTTTTGTTAGTTATTTGTCACTGTGTAGGGATTAACACAAGCCCAGTAACTTCCTGCAACTCATGCTTATTATCATGGCTTTGGTAGGTCAATGATTTAGAAATAACTTAGGAGTGCACACATTGCCACCGGGCTGCAATCAAGGTTAGCCTGGCTGTTTTCACCTGGACGTCAACTGAGGAAGTAGCTACTTTGGAGTTCATCCAGGCCACTAATCAAAACAATAAAAAAAAACCAAAGGTAGGCAATGACTAAGACTGTTTGAGGCTGACCACCCTCCTCTCTGCAACGTGGGCCACCCAGCATGGCCACTTGCTCAGCGCTATCCAAAGAGACTCTAGAAAGAGAGGAGTTAAACTCTTGCAGAAACACAGACGTGGTGTTTCATCATTTTTGCCATTTTCTGTTGGCAAAGCAAGTCTCACAGGTTCTACACACATTCTGGGGTTTTTTTTGTTTTTGTTTTTTTTAATTTTAGGGAAGGATCTACAGTGTGTTCAGGGTCTCACTACTAGATCAGACTCGTAGTGATCCTGCTGTTTACAACATTCCAAGAGCTGGGATTACAGGTGCACGCGCCCAGTTGCCATTTCATTGCATCCCTGGGGGCGGGGCCAGCATGGCAGGCCCAAGGATGGAACCCCCAGCCCTGGAGCCTGCTTTCAGGGTCTTTAGTCCACTCAGCTATTTGGCCGGCGACTCTATCCACGTTCTAGAAGGGTGGATTATATAACAATGTGGAAACAGGAGGCAGTGATTATTGGGGTCACCTTGTAATTTGCCCTTAAAGTTGGTTTGTTTAAAAAACTACAGAAAGAGGATGGTGATCTTATGGTATAATAATGTGGAATAGTGTGGAAATGCCTATTGAAGGTACATCTCAAAATTGTACTGAATACTTTTACCAACTTTTATATCTATATGTAAGTGGGTTTTTCTCTTTCAAAATCTATTGAATGTTTTAATTTCATTATTTTCTAACATTTTTGTCTGTTCTCATAAGGTAATCTTATCTTTATACAATTTTTAGCTTGCATGATTATCTAGTTCTTATGAGAGCTCAATTTATATCTAAATAGGGAAGTTTAAACATTTCACTACATTTTTGTTATTTATTCAATGTAAAATGCCACCCCAAGTACAGTGATAGAAAGCAAGCATTCATCTTTTCACCTTTGTATCCATTGTCTGAACAGATCTGAAAGAGTTTTATGCTACCAGAGAGCTAAGATATTCATGAAACCAAATAAAAATGAATGAATAAATAAATAAAACCAAATCAGCCCAGGGTTAGAGTTCTACTGGAACATCCTCACATGTCAATTACTTCCAATGAGGATACTATTTCAATTCTACTTTTATTATTTATTATACTTACATATTCTAAAATATTGTTTTTCTTTTGTGACTGAGTCTTCTTTTTATAAAAAACTTGATATAACCAAAGTAATTAAAAAGAAAATAGAATCTCAGAAAATATTTACTGTATATGACAAAAAGTAATTGCTACCACATACAACATTTCTATGCATTTTTATAGGAATCAGAGTCTCCTGAGTGTTAAGAGCTAAGATCTTTTTTTTTTTAATTTTGTGACAGGGTTTCACTATATAATACAGGCTGACATTGAACTCACGATGCAACCCAGAATGATCTCAAACCTGGAGTGATTTTCTTGTGTGATTGCAGGCATGGAACTCCATGTCCGGCAATGAATAGGTATAGGAGGAAAAAAACTGAAAAACCAGCTTTTCAGGGATGGTCAAAATACACAGCTCTCTTAAGAGCTTTGAGCAAAGTTTATACAGTAGGAAAAGAGAAAACAAGAGTTGGAGAGAAACCAAAATACAAACACTAGAAAGCATCCCTAAGAAAAGCTCTGTGCCCATTTTCTCACCAAGGAGCTAAAATTTAAAGGAAATAGAAAAGTAGCTCTCATTTGATTCTTGAGTTTACTAAGGTGGAAGAGATCAATACTCCGAGTTTATCTCAAACTCTAGAGAAGAGAAACCCTGCAGGACTCAGCACTGAGCACAGCCAGTAGCAGTGTGGCTGGATCTTCTCGTCTACCTCAAGAGGGTGCATGTTTTTGGGACATCAGATAGAAGTAGAAGAAATGGAGGTTCTGAGGATCCCAATAAATGGTTTCAGTGCTGGAAATCTGCGTGAATCCCACAGCAAGAGATAAGAACGTCCTAGCAATTAACAGTGCGGAACAGCGAATGTGTTTTGTGATATTGTTCATTTCAAAAGAGGTTAAAATGGGTAATTATTGAGCAAGGACCAGTCATGTGACCCAAGCAAAGATCCTACTTAAATCTTCTCTTCTCAGAATTTAAATAGTCTGCCAAAGAGTAACATTGGGAGCCACTGAAGCTGAAAATGGACCATACGTGGGAGGTTAGGATGAGGCCTCAATGCTTAAAGCAGTCAAGCCACCTCAGCGTTGAGAAAAACATCTTGCCTGGATGTTTTTAAGCCATTAGTCACTAGGCAACCTTGTGTCAAGTGATCCTAGCTTTGCAAGAGTATAAATAACGTCCTTGCCATTATTCTTTGGGTCCTTGGCCAATCAGGCATGGCCACCACCTGACCTCAGCTATTATCTTGTCTTTATTTTCTCAGTCCTCTCATCATTTTCTCTTGGTAACCATTGAAAGATCAACAAATCCTTACAAAGAAGCCTAAGGGACACACTCTGAATTAAACACATTTAAATATGATAATTCTCACATACTGACCTTGTGAAACACAGACACACATAAACACACATATACACAAACACACCTCTGATGTCTACACACAAGGAACCTTAATTTAGTGTATTTGACATGGAACACACCAATCTGCATTTGAATCACTTTATTTTATACTGTATGAGAATTAATGCTGAGACTGTACACATTCACTCAGCAATGGCCCTTTTTTCCACAGTACCATTCCAGAGCAGACCACTATTAGCACTCCTCTCCTGGGATATCTCTCTGAGAATATCTTCAGGCTTCCCTTCCTTCTATGTCTTTGTGAGCATTCCTTGTTTTGGGGGATTTCCAAGCACTGTGGTTTCACATACGGCTACTTTTCAAAAACATTGCCTCATTTGGATCAAGAATGCTTTCTGGACTGTTGATCTTGGTTCTGACCTAGCAATCTACAAAATGCTACTTCTAAAATTGCCTCCAAATTCTTCCTTCTATGAAAGATCCCATCATGCTGGCTGTGTTCTCCTATCTTATGTCCATTCCAGAGAAGCAGATCAGGCTGGATACTAGTCTTTAAGGCATCTCAAAATAAAATGTAGACAAAAAGGGGTATTTTCTTATTGATCGATGTTTTGGACACTGGACAGAAGGCTTCTTGGTGGCCCATTACCTACTAGGTTATGACCTTGTTTTCAACATCCATTCACTTAGGTAAACTACACCAGAATTTTTTCAGACCTGGAGCATATTTCTTTGGAACTCATTAATGATTGAGTTAAATGAAGCTGTGTCAATAATGTAGCATATTTATTTGCTCTATTCTTTTATTTAGTAATAAGTCCATGAATATTTTCCTTATTACTTGTTAAATGGCAAGCATAAATAATAAACACAAAGAGGTAGAAGAAGGGGAAGAAATTATGCAACGTATCATGAACTGTTTGAGAAAGACATACTCGTAAGTTTCCTTGTTGGTAAGTTACTTATAAGTCCTTGAAATATCATCAAGAGATTTAAAAGAGATGGAAATTATTTTGTACTATTTCACTCTTGCCTAAAGTTTTGTGATTATATCATTTATTATCATCAAGTTTACTTCTAACTATTCTTTTGGCATCTAACTCATGTGTTTAGAGGATAATTTACCCCTGATCCACTGTAGCTGTTACAAAGCAATATGGGGCTCTTTAGGATTTGCTCTCAGGGTTATTTTTTTTGAACTTTCAAATTCCCTAAATAAACATCATAATATTTCTCACTTTAGTTTGCTCTTCAGGCTGTCATACACCATATCTATGCATTTTAAAAAAAAATTCTCCTTGTATAGTAAAGAGTTCGTTATATTGTTAAGAAAATACATTTTATGAAACTGGTTGTGATGGCACATGCCTGTGATCCCAGCTCTTGTGAGGCTGTAAACGGGTGGATCACAAGTCTGATCTAGTAGTGAGACCCTGAACACCCTGTAGACCCTTCCCTAAAATACAAAAAGAAAGAAAGAAAGAAAGAAAGAAAGAAAGAAAGAAAGAAAGAAAGAAAGAAAGAAAGAAAGAAGGAAAGAAAGAAGGAAAAGAAATGAAAAAAGAAAAGAAAAGATATTTTATCTGGAATAAAGTTCCATATCTGCTTTTTGACTTTTTCATCTTAAGCAAAAATAGAATTTTTTATACTAGAGAATTTATTGAATTTAACTAAAAGATTACCAGGGAAGTCAACTGTTATAAATCATAAGACCAAAGAGATTGCTCCCTTGCTACAAAGCTGTGTTACTGTCACTAAAATATGCTTACATTCTCATTTCCAATAGCGTGAAGAAATGACTCAGAATTGACACTGAAGAATAGACACTGAAAAGAAAAAAGCTTCAGACAATTTGATGGGCATATACATTTAAACTCAGTGAATTAAAAAAATAAGCAGCTTGCAAATATCAGCCACTATATTTCACTGTAGAGAGAACGAAATCACTAACAGTAATTTGTTTTCAGTGTAGAGCAGATGAGAGACAGCTTTGCCTGAAGGCTGGCAGGGAGCATTCATAGGGAAAAACCATGAACTAGAGACAGACAGAGTATTGGATTGTATCTCAGAGAGCCCTGCTGATATGACTATGGCCCATTCCTACAGCCACTTTAGATTGCTTTGTCAATACAAGAATGGGAGCTTGGAGGGAAAAGAATCTATCAATTACTACTGAATCAATGAATAACAGTGCATGTGACAGATAGGGATCTTTGATTCTGCAGGATTGTTATATATCACTAAAACAATTTTTAAATCAAATCAGATATTGCCGTGCCTTTAGGCCAAGTACCTCATTTCATATGAAAAATGCAAGTTAAAACCTTCGCAGTATCTTAAAATAGGCCAAAAATGCAATAGAATACAAGCTTAAGTGTGTATTTTCCCTCTCTGTTCTCCACTTCCAGTGATTTTGTTCACATGTTCAAGGCATGTAGTAAGTTACCCATGTAAGTAAGATATTTTCTTTAGCTGTGGGTGATTCTCCAGCATAAACAATACTATTGAAAGATTGTTTCGTTTAAACTAGTACATTTATTTGAAAATAAATAAATATTAGAGCTCTGACTACAATAAATGTATTATAACTATTTTTTTTATGCATATGGTACAGGCTGTCACTCTGCAGCTCAGACTTGAAGTGATCTTCCTTTTTCCAGCCTCCCCAGCTCAGGGATTATAGGCATGCACCACCATGCCTGGATTTGATGGCGAGCTCAGTGTACCCAGGGGGTGGGGTGATGCAGCCTGTGGTGCAGCGGATCAAACTCCAGTCCCTGTGCTTGCTGAAGAATAAGTGTGCTGTAACTACAAATGCTTTCATATGTTTTTTCACCAAGCCTTGACTAGTTGTACGCTGCCAAAATAACAGGAAATATTAATATTAATTTTAAAATTTTAAAAATAATTCACTATGTGTCTCAGTTACTTTTTACCCATTTCTGAGGCAAAATATCTGACACTGAAAGTGAAGGGAATAAATGTTTATTTAGCTCACAACTGTGGAGGTTTCAGTCTATAATTGGCTGACTCCCAGGCAGAGTGGCACATGGCAGAGAGCAGCACTTCATGGCAGCAGAACACAGTGAAGATCAAAATGAAGGGCAGCAGCTGCAGCTTGGAGCCATTCCCTCTCCCCTCCTTATGCTGTAAACAAGCTGCCCTGGGCTGGAGTGTCCACGCCCTCCTCTTGTACAGGATAAAGATGCTTACACACTAAGAATCCTGGCTTTCTGCTGAGTCACTTAATGCAACTTCTAGACTTCTCAAGTTGACACAATGGTATCATCCAGTATAGCAGGTAAATACATTTTCTGTATTATTTTCACAATATTAATTGAAAATATTTTATAATTTAAAAAGTATGCTAATAGTAATAATAATAAAATGTTATTTAAGTTAGAGACAGAGTAAATAATTCTGTGCAAACAGTCTTTGCTGATAATGTAAAAGTTACTCAAAATTAATTCACAACAAATATTATGGGATTGTGTTTACATAAATGGAATAGAAGAGAGAGCAGAGTGTTGAGAAACACAAATGGTTTTTTTTTAAGCATCGTAATATGGTATTATTAAGTACCAAAAAAGAAACAAACAGTGTTTTATATCAAACAAATAGTTTTAAATCTGTGAGGGAAACAAATATAACATGCAAAACTGGTTTCAAAAGTTGAGAAGTCAAGCCCTAGAACAGCATGTGTAGTTCTCTTAGCTGCTTCTCTCCCCTTTCCATTTTTGTTACTGCCAGTGGAGTGGAGCACAAAAGACTCCAACAGTTCATTTTACCTGTCCTGTCTCCGGGCAGTTGTTCCCCTCTTATCCTTCCATTGAATTATACGTCAGAAACTGTACACATGCAATCAGTAAACAAAAAGAATCACTGTTTGGCTTAAGATCTGCAGCACTTTAAAAACACCCTGTGACCAACCCATTAGGATCAGAAGTCGGTCACGTGGCTGCACATCCAGAGCCTTCTTGCACTGTAGGAAAACGCACACCCATTCACTGTCTATATAAACTTCTAAATCAATTTCCCAGCAAAGTGGATTTTGTACAGGAGTGTTTCCTCTTTTCTTCAGGCAGCTTCTTCAATAAAATTGACTTTTTTGCCTCAATGCCTTATCTCTTATTTGATTGCCCTATTTCTCAGTCCATCAGACTTGAGTTCAATAATGTCTCCCCAAACTTCAATTTTAATATATGAATCCCTCATTTAAAATCTTTTTGTTGATGATCCATTTCTAACCAAATCAAATCCGCGTTCCTTAACTCCCGTGTGCAATCAGACATAATTATAACTCATATTACCAAATTCTACTTTTATTTCTACTTTCCACTAAATCTTTCCATTTTGTTGGTCATGTCGGGAAACATCATGATGAGTCCTTTCTAGATAATCATTCTCATTGTTGTGGTTGAGCTATTTCCTCATCCTTCTCCACCATGACAACAGCACATCATTCTGTAAGTCCTCTGTTTCCAGAAAGATCTGCGTATGCATGTTACTCAGTTACTGCTTTCTTAACTATCTTAATACTCCCTTCTAAAAACCACAAAAAAAGGATGTATGTGTACCTATATTTATAGCAGTACAATTTGTGATAACAAAAACTTGGAAACAACCAAGATGCCAGTCACATGATGAATGGTTGAAAAAGATGTGGCATTTTTATATAATGGAGTATTACTCAGCTGTAACGAATGATAAACTCGCAGCCTTCAGAATTAGTGGAGGCCATTTGAAGACATAAGCAAAATAAACCAGACTCACATGTGCAAATATTGTATAATCTCCCTGATATAACTCAAAAGAAGAATTGCAAATAGAAATGTATAACACAATTAAAAGAAGAGTGAGACCTTTAGGATTGGACAATGAGGAGAGGGCAAGGAGAAATGCTGAGAAACATGACAGAGGCAAGACCACTCACTTATACACACTAGATTGGTAAGACAATGAGAAACATCAGGAAATTTTTGAAACTAGCAGTTAAGTGGTAGGATTCTCACCCTGACTAACTACCAGGCAACTGCACTGAATTTAACAAAGTGTAATAGAAGGTTCACATCCAAATGCTTGCCATTCTGGTCTTCTAAATATGGACTTCTTGTCATGACATACCAGCTATTACTATACTGCCCTTTTTTAAAGGGTAGTAAATGAAGAATAAGACTAAGAAAGTCTCAAGATAGTCATGCTACAATGTTATTATACTGTATATGGATGGATTTCTAAATATCTCTGTTAATATATGTAAGTGTTCACTCCTATTTTTTAAAAAAAATTTCTTCATATTCTGTACAGACTTAGAGTTTAGTGTCACAATACTTGATGGAAAATACATGTTCCATGTTATGCCTATGATGTCTGACATTTAGACTAATAGTGTGGGTAAACTGGACTGCATATATTGCAGGGCAAAAATAAACTTCTCTTCTGGAGGGTTAACAACCTAAGTTTGCAGATCAAAAATTGGAGAAAAAGAAAGGCTGCAAGGTCAGCCAACATTTTGACCCTAGCCTTTCAAAGTCAGTGGAGACTCAAGACATAGGAGAATTTGTAATTTAACATCATGTAACTCAGCAGTGCCCCAAATTTTCTGATCAAGGAGATTATGGGGCCACAGAGGAATGCAATTGATGATGTAGAGTGTTCCTATGAAGAGTCACATGGAGAGAAAACTTTCTCTCAGGCTTCCACAGAGAGCAAATTGGTCAAGCAATGGCCGTGACTCATCACATGGCTGATGCTGACAAGGGATCTACAAAGAGCGGTACAGGGTTACAGGATAAACCCTGAGGGGACCTGACCTACCTTATCTGATACAAAAGGTACATTTCTTGTTATATAGATCTTGCTTTAACTCACTCTTAACCATCCAGCAGAAAAGTATAAAAATGGAGGTATATAAAGTAAAGTCATATTAATATGCTGAACTGTGAATGGCTCAAGTCAACAACTTCTGTGGATAACCTGCTTCTGTTGTGGACTGCTGATCTATGTTAGATTGTTTCATTAAAAAAAATTTATATATATATAAATAATTAGCCATCCATGTTTTCAAAATCTATCACATATGTATCATTATATGTTAAAAAAATTAATAAAATAAAAATCACAGCAAACCTATAACTATGTTTATTCTAAGTATCTCACAAGAATAATTTTCTGACATTTAGTTTCATAATTCAAATCCAGCATTTATTC
The DNA here is from genome assembly GCA_004027165.1 of Ctenomys sociabilis. Classification (NCBI taxonomy): domain Eukaryota; kingdom Metazoa; phylum Chordata; class Mammalia; order Rodentia; family Ctenomyidae; genus Ctenomys; species Ctenomys sociabilis. Next base: position 41,129 of record PVKA01009252.1, on the reverse strand, counting down.
TCTGAGTTATAAGTTCTCTTCTCCTAATCACAAAACTGTATTACAAAAGCCAGGAAACCACAAAGCAAACCAAAGACAGAGATGTTCTGAAACTCACATAATTTGGAGCTGAGTCTAAAACTAAAATATTAGAGGGGAAAGTAATCCCCTGTACCTTAAGTTTCATCCAGAGAAGGTAGGTGAAGTGTGAAACAATGTTATTGTTTGCACAGAAATAACATAAAGACACAAACATATAAATCATCTTTGCTTGATTCTCTATAAATTGTTAACAAAAGCAACTAAACGCCCTCCTGATCTATGGATAGCAACTATTTCAGTTTTGTATGTAAAATATGAGTTCAGTTTTCTTAAAGAGAGTACAAATTAGAATTAAAACACAATTAGAAGTGAAACAATTTCACTTAATTTATATGAATTTCACAGTATGTGTCATAATACATAGTGTTGTCTCCAACCAGTTGTTCATGTTACCAGATATATATGCATGTAAAATTGGACAAAGAAAGAAAAAAAGAAAGAAATGTATAAGAAATTAAGAACAGAAAAAGCACAAACATGAAAAAATGAGATAAAACAAATTATTTTGTGTTCCTTTCCACAAACTAGCAGAAATGTACAGTTGTCCAAACTATCCTGATTACATACACAGATAAATCTCAAAAAAGTATTTTAAAACAAATAACATGAATAAAGGGTTGCCTTTCCAAGACCTCTGTGCTTCTTTCCTGTTGTCCTCCATGTGCAATCATTTTTCAGTATTTCTGTTCAAATTATTCTGAAGGTCATCTGTAGCCTTTTGAACTCTTCCCTTGTTTCACAATTCATCAACTTTTGACTATATATACTAGTGTCCTTGTGTGACAGACGAGGTTGATTTTTCTGTAATATGGGAAGGTACTTTGCTTCCCCTCTTCTATTCTCAAATGTTATGATCTTTCTGAAAATTCTTAACTGTACTTCTTTTTCCTTGCTCTGTTGTCCATTGACATTTTATCTTGGTTGCTTGTCTGCTTTGTGTAATGACAATGTTCATTTTAGTTGTTTCTAAGTGTGCAAAACACAAACTGATATGTGGAAGGATATTGTTAGGATTCAATAAGAGCAAAAAACTAAGTCAAATTTTCCTAAGAACTTAGTATCTAAAAGAACATAATTTTCTATGGCAGGAGACAGGATAAAAATGGTAAAGGAAATCATTCCTTCCTAATTCTTTACTATATTTAATAGGAAGAAAACATTGCATTCTCTTTTAGGGGGTGGTGGACTGTCATTCACAATGACTTCATGCATAATCCATGCTAAATACAATAATTTTTATCATGATGCCTTTTTCAAGTATAGCTATCCTAAAATTCAAGGAAAAGCACACATAAAATGTTAGTAAAGAAATGGCTATGGTTGACAACTTCTTTGAATAACTCACTATTGTTGTGGAATGCTGGACTGTGTTGGATTGTGGTGTCGAGTTCAAGCACCTAAGTTAGTTGAATGAGAATGGAGTGCCCATCTTTGACAAGTGTAGACAAAGGAAGGGGTATAGAAAGAAAAAATCATGATGTGCGTGTATGGACAGTACAGTTGGGATAGATAACGCTGTGCTTCTACATAATCCTATGAGAGGCAAGATTTGCACTAATGGTGGTTGGACAGGATATTATGTCGGCTTCTAGTACTATGGTCATCCACTAGGAAAATAATTATTGAATTTTTTATATAATTCAGGTATAAAAATAAGATAAGTAAGCAGCTACACTCTTAATTTACTGATAAGAGACATCTGCCAAAATAATATCTGTAAATATAATATCATGTATGCACCTTATATGATACCAAAACATCATGAAAACAGTTTGCAATGTATTAATTTATCAAATCTGTCTTGTTAAGGTGTCTTGAAACTGTCTGATTGATATTTGTACTTCAATAAAATAAAAAATAAATTTAAAAAAATGTTAGTAAAGTATCCTTTGGGGAGATAAAATTTTTTATTGTGAAGAATATGGTCCTAGGTCAACAACTAAGGGGAAAATACATTGTAAACTTAAAAGTAAGAGATTAGAGAAGGAATAAACTACATTCATATTTCATCAGTCATTAATTGTAGCTGGTGATAAAACTTGGGTGAAAAGTTACTACCTAAGCAATTTCCCAGCTTCTAAAAATGGAAATACCTACTGTTATGTAAAGAATCACCTGGGTCCACACATACATCTATAAACGTGAGCTTCCTTTCACCAGTTGTTGAGAACACTGTGCTGCAACTGTATTTGGGGACATGGAACACGAGAGTGATATGACACAGTATGATGTGTGATCTATTTAAAAATATAAATAGAGGAGATAAAAGAAGAAAATGAGAGCAATGTTGAGATTTTATGCAGACTGCTATGATCACACAAAGCAGAAAAGAAGTAACGTATGCCTCGGCAATGCAGTTCTCTGGAAGCAAACTTGAAATCTGCGTTCTAGAAGTCCGTTGCGATTAGACTGCTGCAACTGCAGTGAGACGTAAGACAACTGTGATAAGACAATAGGCATTCACAATAATACCACTATCATGATCAGACACTATGACACACCGAGAACCAACAGTGGGGATGCAAAGGGAAGGGAAGGAACAGCACGTGCAGAGGGAGGAGTGTGGGCGAGTGCATTGATAACAAGACGCTGAAATAAGGATATTAGCTTTGGCTTCTTTCTATTTTTATGAATTTAGGACAGAGTGCATAGGGTGTACAGGGACTCACTACATAGAATAGACTCCTAGTGATTCTCCTGTTTTCACACTCCCAAGCACTGGGAATACAGGCACACACCACCATGCCCAGTCTAGCTTCAGCTTGTTTCCAAGTGTGCCTAACATAAGAACCTCAGATTATGTGTAAGGATGTTCTTTTGTTGTTGTTTGGAATTGGGGACTGAACTTGCACTTTCCAGGCCACCACTTATCCCACTGAGCTATTTCTCTGGCCCTGTAAAAATGTTTTAAAATAAAGAGTAGAGGGCTGAGGAGATAGCTCAGCAGCATAAATACTTGCCTGGCAAGCGCAAGGTCCTGAGTTCAATTTCTGGTACAACAAATAAATAAATAAATAGAAGACTAAGTCGAAGGCAGCTTATGCCTTTGTCAAAATACAAGGTTTTGTCCCCTGATATTGAATAAGAAACTGATATTGCCCTTTAGAGACTTCTTGAATTGAAACAGGCACCAAGCTTCACTAATTTACTCTAGCACTAGTTCTGCATCAGGATACAGTACAGGATATATTATGGCTGCTCTTGGGGTGCAGTGTTACTGTGGCAACTGACAAGAGAGGGTCAGTAATTGAACACTGTCAGCAGGAACCATTATTAACATCAGAGACAGCAAGTCCTTTGGTGCTGAAATCAGAGCTGGGTGGTGTACCACGATGTCCAGCACTGTCTTCTCTTCCATGGCTTCTCTAGCATTCTGATAGTCTGCTTTCCTTATAGAGAAACATAAAAGGGGAAAATTTTTGTGCTGAACAATAACTCACACCTATACCACTGGCCTGGAGACAGGTATCCTGGTCTTTCTCCTGCTATCCAATCTCGATCCTGCTATATTCAGCTGGTACTACTGCCAGATTGGGTAGTTTACCTGATAGGCATGATCCAGATCCTGATTCTGAAGACTTGTTGATTTCCAGCCATTGGTCCTCTCTTGAGTCCTGGTTATTACATCTGTCTATTTACCATGAAAATTGGGCCAAATGGTGTCAGGCAACACCCAAGGGGAAAGCTGAGCAACAAGAAGGACCTATTCATTCCTCCTAGTAATCTAGGTCAGTTATCTCTGCCAGGATGCTACATATTTTTCCCTTCCACCTGTGCCTCTGTAATAAAATCCCAAAGCACCAGATTGAAACTATGCTTAACATTTATTAGGATCTTTCCTCCTCTGCCAACTCAAATCTGGGAACCTTTTGTGTAACCCTTGAGTATTTTCCCTCTTTGGAACAAAGAAACTCTAAATCTACAGAAGACAATATTGTAGAGATGAAAACACCATCCTGTCCCCTACTCCCCCTTTAGTTCCTCTATTCCATTTTTCATTCTTATTGATACTGTCTTATCTTAGCTTATATTAGGACGTATAATGTTTACATTAATTGGGGTTAGTAGGTTCCTGCACGTGGCATATCTTTATTCTCTTGTTTCCCCCTCCCCTCCTCTTCATTCCTTGCCTTTGTTCCCTAAGTCCACTTTCCTACTGCAGGAGATCTGTCTGCTTGCCCTTGCTACCCATCCTTATCTTTGCTTATACTTTGTTTCATTCAAAGGAGAGACACAATACTTTATACTTTCCTGTCTGGTTATTTCACTTAACATTATATTTCCCAGGTGCATCCATTTCCTGCAAAAGTCTCAAGTTTGTCAATCTTGATAGCTAAGTAGATCTCCATTAGGTGTAGCTGCCACATTTTTTCTTTACCCAATCATCTATTGACGGGGATAAAAGTTGCTTCCAGGATTTAGCTATTACAGATTGTGCTGCTACAAGCATTGGTGTGCATCTGGTGATGGACTGGTGTGGTGTGCTAAGCTCTCTGGGAAGATACCCAGAAGAAGGACAGCGGAGTCACACAGAACTTCTAAATTGAGTTCTTGGAGAAATCTCCGTTTCCATGATGGTTTGCACTCCCATCATACAATAAAGGAATTGTGTTTTCAACACAGTCGCGTCATCATTTGTCATTGCTTGATTTCTTAATGATTACAAAGGAAGACAAGATATTAATACTCATCACTCAGATAACCTACTGATCTCATTCTTTCCCAGTCAAGACCCTGCCTAAGTTAATTTCCCTTTTTTTTTTTTTTTTTTTTTTTTTTTTGGCAGGATCAGGGATTGAACTCAGGCCCTTGTGTTTGCCAGGGAAGCACTTATTCCACTGAGCCATGTCCCTGGCCCCTAAGTTAACTTCCAGCTTATCTTTAGAATGGTACATTTTTATTAAATCCTCTGCCTAGTCTTTGGCTTTCTTCATCCTCTAGTTTGTATCTATCAAACAGATCTCCTGAATTTCATAATTAATTAATGTTTTACTGTTTTCAACTTCTCATTGTCTCCTCCAAACCACAGTAACGTTTCTTACATATTTCTGAAAAGCCTGATTTACTTATTAGCACACTGCCTCCCACTGATGCCTGGCTCTGACTTACCAACAGTCCCATAGCTGCCTTGTACCAAAGGCTGCGCATGTTATCTGGAAGCACCCCACCTGCTAAAGTGAGAGGGGCTCCACTGCCTAGGAAACAACAAGAACTAAGGCTCTCCCTTGCTAGAGAGATACCTCAGTGGTCTAAGTGCCTGCCTGACAAGCACAAGGTCCCAAGTTTGATCCCTAGTGCTACATGAGTTGCTAGACCTGAAACCATGTATGGTGGTACATATCTATAATGTTAGCACTGGGGAGGCTGAAATAGGAGGATCATTATGAGAACACAGCAATTCCCTGTACTAAATAGATAAATAAATAAATTGATGGACTAGGACTCAAGGTTTCCCTGATGATTGGCTGGGACTCTTATTTTCCCAGCCACCCTGCCCCAAGCACTCTCCCTCTTGGTTTCCCAAGCACTTTGTCCCAAACACCTCCATTCTGAACCCCGGTCTTGATTCCCTTCCCCTTGGCCTCATGCAGAAAGCCAAACCACAAAGAAGAAAAATGACCCCCACCTTCAATCCAGCTGCTCCAGACTGAGATTACCTGTCCCCTCCATCGGCAATCTGGCCATTTCAGCCCATAAACACCCTCCCCTAAAATACTCTATAAAATACTCTGTCCCCTGTTTTTCAGGACCATCTTGGTCTGCAAAACAGCCTTCCATGTGAGCTTCCAACAAACCTGTTTTACTCATGTTGGTGTGTGTTGTTCTATTCCATGTGGGTTTGGCTGCCTTGGTTTGACCTTTCATAAATAAATTTAAAGCTTCTCCTGAATCTCAGTGTTTCTTTTCTCAAACCACTCTTGGTGCCAGCGTTGACAGCTTGAGTTCCCATAAACAGACTCTGATATGGGAGTTTTACACAAGAAATTTACTAGGGCGGGATTCTTGAGATCAACAACTTCGGCAGAAGGAGAGGAAGCAGAATTTTGTGAAGAAACTTGGCAGTGCTTCACAATTAGGCATTAGCCATCCCTGCAGGGAGTGCTGGCAGTGATGCAGCCCTTCACTGAGCATGTGGTAGGAACTTGTTCTCCATCTCCACCTCTCCCAGAATCATTTGGGCTCCAATGTAGTTTCCTTCAGAAGAGGGCAATTCCCAGAGAAAAGCAGTAGTTGGGGGTGGTTGGTGGTAGCTGTGTGCCCACTGTTAGCCAGGGTACAGCTCTATCTTTTCAAACTAATATAACTGTTAAAACCCAGGAGATGTGATTGTAAGATCAAATCCTGCTGTAGCTACTTCTCACTTAGGATGATTTGGGGGATATGTAAGATAAACATGTCTGTGTTTTTCTGTTGTGTATTTCATTCCTTTCTTCTTGTGTCATTTCTACCAAGGCTTTGATGTTTCTTCGTCTTCATTTGGCACTACTACCAGATTCATCTGACTCAATACTGCTACATTTGATTCATACACCCCCTATACAAGCTTTAAGAATGTCTCTCTTTCTCCTGAAGAATACATAAATCCAACCTTTAAAACCTCCTCCAATCTACTTCGAACTCATCCACCCATTCCATTCACCAGAACAATACTCAAAACAGAATAGTGTGCTGCTTCCCACCCCTCCTGCCCTGGGCACTCATCATTTATTGTATCTTTTGCTCCTCGCCAGACAGTTCTATTTGAAAAAGGATTTCCTTCTGTTCATCTTTCAAGATAATTTTGATCAAAAGTCACATGGGAATTTAGACCTTCCATAGCCTTCTATGAATTGCACAGCTTGCTAAATAAAGCACACTACTCCAAGTTCCTTACATACACAGTAACCTCTCAAGGACTTTCACATGATTTTTGTTTTGTAACTTATTTTCTTATAGAACGAAGTCTATGATCTAAAATGTACATAATCTGGAAGGCAGACAGTATGCTGATGCTGTCTGTACTCTAGGTCAAATACCGAATCCTCAATCAATGAATGTGAAAAATATATATATCTGCTGCAGGGTAATTAATTATCCATGCCACTTCCTTGTTGAGAAAAATACCTCCCTTCATGTAGGATATATCCTGTCCAAGCAATGGTAGCTCTTGACCTGAGGTCAAATTGTATTCTATTCCAACTGAACTTATTTACAGCAGTGAGCAAGTGCTGTTATATTTACTATGTGAAACAGGAAGATGATTATTTCATCTTGGGATTCATACAGGTCTTCTCTGTGTGAGAAAGAAAGTACAAACTAGCATTACATTTACGACAGCTATGAGAATCTTTTGCAGTACATTACCAGTCAGAAACACCATATAAAACACGCCAAGTAAGTAATTATCCAACAAATAAAAGATGGCTGCTAAGCAATGAAAGCCAAATGCTAATGGAATATTTAATTGACAGATGAAATTATATGTATTTATCATATACAGCATGACATTGTGAAGTATATACACTCTGTAGATTATAGTTATTATTGCCATTGAATAGCAAATGCCTCTAGCCTAAGTAATTCATATGGAAGCATTTTCCCATTTTTGATTGTCGATGACATTGTGAATTATAATTTTTTTAAAACAGTATTTTTAAAGTTTTCAAAAGTTGTAGTAATTGGATTGATAGGAATGTCCGTTTTGCTACACAATAGCATTCTTTCTGTGCTACTGATTCTTTTAGGCTTTCAGAACAGATCATGTGAACTAAATTTCATATTATCCTAAATAACAGTATTTTGGACCAGAGCAATGGATTCTCAGTAGTGGGGACTTTTTCCCTCTGGAGGACATTTGGCAACGTCTGGGACACTTTAGGTATTGTCACTTGTGGGAGGTGGGTGCTTTGGCATTCACTAACAAGGCTCAGATCCTTTTAAGTGTCCTTCCATGATGTATTTGCTGGACAGCCCACTCAGCAAAGAGTTCTCCAGCCCAAATGTCAGGAGTGCTGAATTACAGGGATCTTTCTCTAAAATAAGGTGACCTTTAAAAGGATGTTTTAGTTTTATACACCAAACAAAAGGAAGTGCATCCTTCCCCCTGCGAGTGAGAGCCTGTACTTTGGCTTCAGTTCAGTTGAAAATGCATTTATTATGCATCCACAGAAGAACAGATTTGTGAAGCAGCGATACCAAAGTATCACCTAAAATTTCCTTTAGAAATGTTCTGCTGTGGGCAAAGCAATTGCGGTAGAGCAACGTGGAATTAAAAGCTCAGTGAGTCTTGCTTTTGTTTATTCTGCTGCAGAGGCTCTAACAGTTCCAAACTGCTATGTTGTTAGCACGGATGAAAATAGAGGCCTCATATTTTGAAGTTCTTTGCCTTCCCATGGCTACAAATTGTGCAAGATATTACCACTGTTGCTATTTGGATCTTTTAAATAGATCCCAACCACATGGTCTAGTACCTGCAGCGCTCTAGTTCTTGTATTTACAGGCTTTTCATCTCTACCTGCATCTTTCATCCAACCATAAAAATGTTTAGCTTTGTGCCTTCAGTGTGTTTGAAGTTCACCAATGGAGACTGAGCGTCTGCTCCACGCTAACCCAGCGTCTTTTCTTCACGAAGCTCCCGAGGTGGTCACGGCAGTTCTGCAGTTATCTGGCTTTGCAACAGTCCTTCACGGGGGCCTTGCAATGGCAGGAGCTCCGCATCATTCTTACAATAACAAGTGGCATTGTCCCTGCTAGCAGAGCAGAAAGGGTAGCTGGAGTGATCTGCTACCACTGCATGGCTTCATTAGGAGAAAATTCCTTCAGTATTTGTATCAGTAAAACTTTTTAAATATAAAACCACACACAGGATGTTCATTATTTTTACTAATAATCAATGATAGTAGGTAAGAAAATATCTCCTTACCTCACAAAAATCGTTTTACTTTATTTAGACAGAGACTTTCTATAGAATAAGAAAGTGAGTAAATCTATTCATTTCTTCCCTGGTGAAAATAATAATAAAATAACACTTGACATAATAACATGTGAATTTTTATCCAGATTCAATCCCCGGACTGCCATGCCAGTCTTGCCCTCGGGGCACGCTGAGGTGGCAATCGAGTCTGGGCATGGTGGTGCACCCCTGTAATCCCAGCACATGGAAAGCTGAAAAGAAAATTGCTATGAGTCCAATCTTCGTAGTGACACCCTATAGACCCTGTAGACCCTGTCCTAAATACAGAAAAAAGAAAAGGAAAAAGAAACTTAAGATAACACCAACATTGTATAGATTCAATAATTCCTGAATTTTGATGGTAACTAAAACCAGAAATGGGTATCTTAGCAGATCAGCACCTGAGCTTGGTTAAAGTGTAACCATAAAGATTACTAGAATGTTTTTACTGATATTTGCTTCTGTTACAAAGGGGCTTATGGCTCGAGCCGCGCTGTCAGCATGAGGCTGTGAGTCTGATTGCCAGCACCCTTTCTCTCAAAAAACTTAAAATGTGCTTCTGCTACAATAATTGAAATCACTAAAGGAATTTCAGAAACCTTGAAATTCCTTATAGAACTGTTTCTTGTGGTCCAAACTAGGGACCACAAGATTTCAGATGTCTACAAGCTATTGCTTGGACTTTTACCTGTAATGGAAATGAATTGTTTTTAACAGAACAGAAATTTATAATCCCAATCCAGTAATAACTAGATCAATTATTTTGGGAAATTCAAAAAAAGTCTTCTCTCAACCTGTTCACATGTACAATTTGGCTATATTTATTAACCTTGTCTCAGGTCATAGACATCAACAGAGCAATGTAAGAGAAAAAATATAGTTTATGCTTTCAATGAATTAATTTAATTATTTATTTATTTTGCACTGGTGATTGAAGCCAGGGCTTTTGCAATGAACTAAGCCCCAAGCCCATTTTTATATTGAGGCATAATTTCCCAATGTCACTATGTTGCCTAAACTAAACTATGCTCAAACTTGCAATCTTACTACCTCAATCTCCTCAAGTGCTGGGATTAAAGACTTATTTCACCTTGCCTGACTTCTTGCTTTCAAATGATGATGAAATCTATGTGTCTGTTGAACATTATGAGGTGAGATAGTTGATTAGAGAATCATCCTAAATTTATCAAAAGAAAAAAAAAAACAGAAGAAGAAAAATTGAAACGAGAGAAATATCCTGTTATCAAAGTGAAGGTCACTCATGAATCAATGATCACTTTAAACCTGGACATTGGTTTTCTTGCTCCCCAATTTCTAAACTTGCTGCTGTGAGTGTTTTTACTGTTGCTTTAATGAAAGCTGCACTCATGTATAAGAGCATTGTGGAATGGAAAGTGGAAACACTGGTTGTATATACTAAACTTCATGATGAAAAGGGACTGAGAAGAATAAGAATGAATAAGAGATGTGGGAGAGTGTGGCTGGCCAAATTAAAGCACGTGCAAGCAGGCACAGTGGCCAGGGGTGCAATCCCCGGACCTACCATGCAGGCCTCATCCCTGGAGTGCACTGAAATGGCAATTGAGCCTGGGCATGGTGGCTCACACCTGTAATCCTAGCTCTTGGGGGGCTGCAAACAGGAGTTCATTATTAGTCCCAAAGTCCTATCTAGTTGTGAGACCCTGAACACCCTGTAAGCCTTCCCCCCAGAGAGAAAGAGAGAGAGAGAGAGAGAGAGACAGAGAGAGAGAGAGAGAGACAGAGAGAGAGACAGAGAGACAGAGAGAGAGAGAGAGAGACAGAGACAGAGAGAGAGAGGTGTGTGAGTAAACAGTTGTGAATTTTTTACTTTTTATTTTACTTTAATTTATTATTTGATATAGCATTTCACTATACTGCTCAGACTTAAAGTGATCCTCCTGTCTCAGCCTCCCCAGCACTAAGATTATAGCATGCAATACCAGGGATCAAACTCAGGAGCTTGTACTTGCCAGGCAGACACTTAGGCTGCCATGCTACCTTCCCAGGCCAACAGTTATTCACTCTTCTCTCACATTTATTCACTGCTCTTTTATCCCCTTTTGATCTTTTACATAGCTGCTAACAGACTGGTGTCTAACGCTTACCAAAAGCCATCTTGAGGCAATTGTTATCTGCGAAAGGGAGCTTAAGCAGTTCCTTGGAGTTTAATTACACATTCCTTCTTGTTTATCTAGACAAGTAACCAGAAAGTAAGCATAAAATGTATTTCCTTTGTGCTCCACAAAAGTTCCACTTCTGAGTTAAAATATAGTATGCTGTCAACACCCATGATACATACTGAATATGAAAAGGTCATTTGGAACCCTCTTCTCTACAATTTCATAATTACTTTAGCAGACATTTTTCCCTAAAGAATTTTTCCATGATTCATATTCATAAATACCATTCTACATTTCCTTCCACAATGAGAATAATAGCAGTTTGCATATTATATCCATACATCTATAGCACATAGGAGGCGTAGGGAAAGGTTGAGAAAAAAAGAAGCCTGCACTGACAGTCAAGTTACCATATAATTACCAGCAGTGACAGATTTGCAGATATTTGGCTTGGATATATGAGCAAAAGGTTGAAAGAGACACAGCTGGGATTCTGATTTGATTCGCCTTTTTTTTGGAGGGAGCAGCAAATTACATCCCAATTGATATTATAATTATATCCCAATTGCTGATCATGAATCAAGTTTCAGACTATTCAGGCAGGTTGCTATTTGCTCCTTTCTTCAGTTTCAGAAAGAAAAGTGAAAACAGAAGCTCTTCTGTGGATCTGCATGACCTAGCACCAAATATCCCTCAGTTGTTTTACAGCATGACTCCTTACAGGGGCCGGGCATGTAGTTCAGTAGTTGAGTGCTTTCCTAGTGTGTACAAGGTCCTGAGTTTGATGCCCAGCAAAGGAAAGAAGAAGGGAATGAAGGGAGGAAGGGAAAGAGAAAGACCACTCCCACTCTTTCCATAATTTTTAACTAAGAAGCCAGAATCCAACTCCATGGAGTGTTCTTATCCATTCGTAGATTAAGCACCCAGTTGATTCACCAAGAAAACTGGAGATTGACTAATATCAGTAGAGATTTCCAGAAGGATGAAGCAGAGGTTTTCATCATTCTTGTTAACTGAATATGGGATATGTTCCATGAGGTGAATGTATGTTCCATTTTTGTTTTCTGTAGTATACAAAAGCAAAAATGATATCTTCAGAAAACAGAATTGGCACTAGACTCTCCCTGGCATCCAGTCAATCACTACATTAGGGAATATCTCCAGACAAATTACTACACATTATGTAGATCATAATTCTGAGTAACACTCCTCCAATATTTTATTGGCTGAGCACTCGTATAATAGATCATTTTGTTGTCCAGTTATTGTAGATAATCTTCCTGGTTTAAGGCATAATCTTGAATTAAATATAACTAAAAATATGGTCATCATAGACAATATCATAGGCAACACAGAAGATCATAGCAATAGTTTTTATCAACAAGTTAAGTTGATTTATGTTTATATCCAGTTTATGGTTATAATGACAAAATATTCTTCTCAGATCACTGGTATAACTTCCAATGTTCCAGGTTTCCTTCCAAATTCTTATCAAGAGTTCACAGAAGGCTTACAACATCGACAAGTCATTCACTGAAACTTCCAAGGTAAGGAAGGAACAGAATCAGCTTTGAAACCAGACCCCAAAACTGGCACCTTCTCTCCTAGATTTGATTGGCTTTGCCACTATCCCTCTGTATTGAAATTGGTATTCTGGGCCCATCAGGCATTAATGATATAAGGAAGCCCACTTCACGTGATGCTATCAAATTAGCAAATTCATCCATTGTAACTCCGTGGATTCAGATGTATAGAATTGTAAATATATATCTTATCCCAACACATTTCCCTCTTAGGATCATGTTGCTTTCAATAAACCCAAGTAAGTAATAAATGTAGGTTAAAATAAAGAATATTAAAGGCACCAAAAAATTACATTGTCATTTACAAACATACACTTTAGGTTTCTACACATTTCCCTCCTCTACGCAATACTAATATATGGCCCCTCAAGACCTTGAAAAGTTCCTCACCCAATGTCTGCATTATATGGTTTGTTTCTGTTCTCTCCACCAACATTTCATGCAACTGTATTTGCTTGTGTAGACTGACTCAATTTATTTACCAATAAAAAAGCAAAACTATCAGTGCGACACTTCTGAGCTCTGTTTGGTGGCTACAGAAAATTTCATTTTTGTACCATAAACTTGGGTATTTTACTCAATGAATCTCAGCATAAGTAAGAATGCTAAAAAAGTGTTTAAGGCTATGTTCACATAGATTTTTTCAAGTTTTTGGTTGTTACAGTGTCTCACTACACAGCTCAGACTCATGATGATCCTCCTGCTTTTAGCCTTTCCAGCGCTGGGATTACTGGCATGAACCACTATGCCCAGATTCTGGCTGGCTCAGCCTTCCCTTGGTGTGGGGCTGGCATGACATGTGGTGTTGGGGATCAATCTGTGGTGGCTATAAATTGTGCTTGCCTAAGCAGATGTTATAGTCCACAATCTATCTTGCCAGCTGAGAATATTTATCCCTTTAATAATACCTACCCCTCTGTCAAGTAGACATCAGATGCCCACAATCAACTCTTTAATAACTCTGCTTTAAAATTCTACATGATCTTTTTCTACAGTACACTTTTTTTAATTTGGGTTTTTTGTTTTGTTTTGTTTTGTTTTTTATTTTTTAGTATTTTCTTTGACACATGGTCTTTCTGTATAGTCTAGGCTGGTCTTGGACTCACTTTGTAGCTCAGGCTGGCTTTGAGCTCCCCAAAACCCTCCTGTTTCAGCCTCCCTAATACTTAGATTACAGCCATGGGCCCCAAGACATAGATTAAGTTGTTTAATTTCACAGAATAGAGAAATTCAGAATCCAAACTCCTATTTTGCCCTTATTTGTTTTAATTTTATTTTATTTTACTAAGAGACAAATATCAATGAAACGGTTTCAAAACTGGTTAATAGGACAGTTTCAATAATTAATGCATGTTACATTGTTATGTTTCTAGTGGTTATCCATAGTACAAGAAGCAAACAGGATATCCTATCCAAACATTATTACTACCAGTCTTTCTTCTCTTAGAATTAAATGAAAGTAGCTGTATATCTATCCTAACTATTCTGTACATACAAATACAAAATGGTCCTTCCTTTGTATCCCTTTTTTCTGTTTAGTCCTGTCAAGGAGGGGTATTCTATTGACATTCAAATATTACAGGTGCTTGAATTCAGTAAAAACACTCCAACACAGTCCAGCAGCCCACCATAGTAGTGAGTTATCCACAGAAGTTGTTGACTAGAGCATTTTACAGCTCAACATATTAATATGGCTTTACTTTATATACCTCCATTTTTATACTTTCCTGCTGGATGGTTAAGACCAAGATAAAGCAAGACCTATATAAGAAGAAATGTAACTTTTGTATCTGATATATGCTGATACCTGTGAACCAAGCAACTGCACTGAATATAGCAATGTGTAATAGAAGACAAATGCTTGGAATGCCTTTCATTCTGATCGCTAAATACATACTTCCTGTCATGACATACCAATTATTACCATACCGCTTCACAAGTAAAAGACTTTTTTATGGTAATAAATGAAAAAAAAAAAAAAAAGAAAGAAAAAAATGTTACAGGACTGTCCTGCTACAATGGTGTATATGGTTAGATTTCTAAATTTCTGTGCACTATGTATTTATTGCTATTTTAAATTTTTTTTTCATATTCTGTAAGAATTTAAAGTTCAGTACATCAATTCCTAATGTAATATACCTGTTCCACATTATGCCTATGATGTTTGATATTTAGACAGATAATTAGGGTAACCTGAACTGCACATGCCACAGGTTAATCATCACTTTCTCTTCTGGAGGGTTAATTACCTAAGTTTTCAGATCAAAAATTGGAGAAGGAGATTATGGGGCCACAGAGGAATGTGATCCATGATGTATAGTGCGCCTAAATGGAGAGAAAACTTTCTCTCAGGCTTCCACAGACAGCAAATTGGTCAAGCAATGGCCGTGACTCATCCACATGGCTGACACTGACAAGGGATCTACAGAGTGCAGTACAGGGTTACAGGATAAACCCTGAGGGTACCTGACTGACCTTATATGATACAAAAGTTACATTTCTTGTTACATAGATCTTGCTTTAACTCGCTCTTAACAATCCAGCAGAAAAGTATAAAAATGGAGGTATATAAAGTAAAGTCATATTAATATGCTGAGCTGTGAATGGCTCAAGTCAACAACTTCTGTGGATAATCCACTTCTATTGTGGACTGCTGATCTGTGTTGGATTGATATATATATATAATCTGTCCCTGTTTCGAAAATCTGTAACATATGTATTTTTGTTTCTTGTTTATGTCATTTTTTCTCTTTGTTTTTGCTTATATTTTTCACCCTTCAAGTTAAAATACAAATAAATAAATTTTTTAAAATAACTTAAAAAAATTAGAGAAATGGAAGGGCTGCAAGGTCCTTGAAGACTGAGGACATAGGAGAACCTGTACTGTAACATCTTGGAACTCAGTTGTGCCTCAAAGTTTCTGATCAAGGAGATTATGGAGCCACAAAGGAATGCGATCAATGACCTACAGTGTGCTAAGGAGAATCACAAAGAGAGAAAACTTTCTCTCAGGCTCTCACAGAGAGCAAACTGGTCAAGCATTAGCTGTGACTCATCCGCATGGCTGACACTGACAAAGGATCTACATAGTGTGGTACAGGGTTACAGGATAAATCCTGAGGGGACTTGGCTGACGTATTTTGCCCTTATATAAAATTGCATATATAAATTAATACATGTGGGGAGAGATTCAAAATACTTTTCTCTGGCATAGCAAAGACTGACATAAAAATAAACGCATTGATCAAACAGTGACACCTAACATCATCCATTGGCGATTCTATCTAAAGCATTTTCAGCCAGTGTGAGTTGCATTTATGGTAAAAATGTGTATCAAAACACAAATTCAAGTATTCTAGTAAGAGCCTATTATTTATTTTAGTGTGTTGTTCAAATTAATTCCTCTTGATATTCTTTCTATTCAGTTGTAATTATAGAACACTTAATTTCAACCTATGATTCTCCTCCCTGGCTGTATTTTAAGTTTTGCAACATTTATCAAGTGGATGCAAAAGCATGCATCTGGATTGCAGCATCTTCTGCAAATGGGAATCCATCAAGTTATCTTTGTGCTTGAGCCCCAAGATGCCTTCAAGTCAGAAGTTCTGTGCACTACTCCAGCACCACAGCAGAGGTCCTAAGAACCACAGTTCTGCTCCCATGTTTCTTAGGGCACATGTAAATGTACAGGCAATGTACTCACCTTCTAGGCCAACTCTCCCCAGGGTCTGATTCCATTCATGGGATCATGACCACAACTTAATCAGGAAATACAGGTAGGGGCCAGGTAGATCAATCAGTGGAATAAGCACTTTCCTGGCAAGCACAAGGGCCTGAGTTCAATCTCTGGTTCAGAAAAAAAGAAAAGAAAAGAAAAGAAATATAGGTAAATAAGCAAAAGGTACTTGATAGTTTTAGCCTATATTTGGAGGACTATTAAGATGAGAAAACATTGCAATGCCAAATCAAATTTTAATAACAAATATTATTATATTTGTTATTATTAAATCAAATTATTACAAGTGAAAAGTTATTTTTTGTGTCTACCAACCTAAACAATGATTGAATTGCTGCCTTGTAGGCAAAACGAAAGTATTTTCAGAAAGAGAATCATTTTTTCTCCTTAAAAAAAAAGATCTTTATGTTTGCATTGTAAGTACTAGAACTTCTTTCTTATGAATAGTGTAGTACTTCCCTCAAAGCTTGTTAGGATGAAATCAAGAGGAAATCCTGCCCTAGTGGTTGTCCCCCTGTGAACAAACTTGGGAGCTTGCCGAAATCTTTATGCCACCTTTGTCCCCTTCTTCTGACATGTACAAAACACGTAAGGAAAAAAATCAAAACTTTTTCTGTTCTGCTCAATTCTAGTTAAAAACTATCATTTTCTATTTTATTTTCATGCAGAACTGCTGGGTTTCCTTTTAAATTTACAATTGTAAAGATCTGTGGCAAGTCACTGACTTTATCTAAGTATTAGTTAGGTTCTAACTAATGCAACATGAGCCTTCTTCTTGGCAGACTCAATCCACTTCAACTCAAAATATTTTCATGGAATAGATCTGTACTGGCCATGGATAGCTGTTTCTTAGCTTTGTGCCTTAAACAGTGCAGTAAACCAGTATTCGCCTAGTGCTTACACTGTGTTGATATTATAAGTCAGACAGAAAGAATTTCCAGTGCTAAGTGAGAGGCAATTTTTAATGCATGGAACACAACACAGTAACTCTAGTTAACAACATATTATTATATAACTACAAAGAACTAGAAGACAGGACTTTGAAATTTCTCATTACAAAGAACTTGTAGTAGATCAAATGCCTGAGTGGATCATGACATGTGGTACACATGAATCAAGTTATTCCACTGTATCTATATACAACACCCCATATCAATTTTCAACAATTGGAAATATATATTCTAGATTTGTAAAGAGAAAAATTTTTGAGCTGCTAAAAGTAGAAAAATTAAAAGTACACATAAAATACAATATAAAAATAGCCTTAACAGAAATGTGCTACACAGAAAACTTTACAAGTAAGAAGCAATCAAGAAACACAAAAAAATTGTCTGAATCAAAGATGTAGTTGGTCCATATCTCTAGAAAAGTTAATATAAATTACAAAGAACTGAATAATGCTGAACTTTAATTTAGAATGCTTGTCTTCTATTGGAGTTTCTGCAATGGCTACAAAACACATTTCTATTTTACTGCTCTGAAAATTATTTGGAACGCTTTGCATATAGAAATTCTACCACAAATAACTTGGAACAAGTTTCCCTCATTGTCCAAGAGCTATGCTTAATACAGAACATGTCACAATTTTTATCTAACTAGAGAGAGAGAGACAGAGAGAGGGAGAGAGAGAGACAGAGAGAATTCCTAAACTGTACAATGACAGGTCAAAAATAAGAAAGATAGAAAAGTAAAAAATAAGTCAGAAAGACAGAAAAATAAGCAAAGAAGTATCATGATGACCATTTTGTCACTGTATAGATAAAATCTGAAGGAATCTACCACTAAGTTATAAAAATTACTTAGAATATGTATAAGTTATCAAATTGGTGGGTTGGGGATATAGCTCCATGACATAGGACCTGCCTGGCAAGTGCAACATCCTGAATTGGATTCCCAGGACCTAATAAACAAGCAAAATATGTAAGGAAATACATTTCTATTCATAAAATAGAATTGGTATGTAAAATTTCACCTGTTTTACATGAGCCATGAATAAATGGGAAAAGTTCTTGGAATTAGTATAACACTACAACAAAAGATATGACACTTAGAACAAATCTTTTCATACATATGAGACCATTTGGGAGAAAATTACATTTAAAAGTATGAATAACATAAAATGAGATTATAGGTGAAAATTATATTTTGTTCAGAGCTAGGAAGGCTCAATATTTTTTTAAAAATATTTTCCTAGATTAATTTAGGGAATCGATGTAATAATAACATTTTGAACTTTATAACCTGATTTTAAAACTTATATGAACATGCATATGACCAGTATAGCTGAAAATTTCTAAACACTAAAAGCAAATACAAATGGCAGAGAATTACCTTTCCTAATGTCAATATTTCAACAGCTCAGTAATGGCTACACTGATGCCAAATAAACAAAGTAATGAAAGGGAAACTTCAGATACAGCCCATCAAAGTAATGAAACTTCAGATACAGCCCATGAAGAGAAGTAGACCCTTGCGCAATTGTTAAATCAGCTAATTATCCTAAGGGGAAAAAGGAAAGAAATCTGATCCTTCGAATGAATATAGTTAGTCCTTGATTCAAAATCATTCTGTTTCTGATTCTTTAACTTTATTAGACTGGGAAAACAATGCATTTTTAGTAAAAAAGCACACTGAAAATTTTGAATATTCATCTATCTCCAGCTAGGCCTATGCAGTTCAACAGCTTCTTATGGTTCTAGAATAAGAGCAATAGGGAGTCCCAGTCAGTCACCTGATAATGGGATTAAATAACCAATACTCTGCACTGTAGTGAACTCAATAAATTATTACATTCACCATCATATCATACAGCTAGTACTGTGCTAAATGATTTCACCCAAAGGTAGGCTAGTGTCAGAGTCCTTAGCACATTTAATGAACGTTAAGTGAAGCTGTGATGTTCGGTAGGTTAGAGTTGTTAAATGTAATTCCAAATAGTGAAGATAAAGCAGATGATACAATATATTGGGACACTCGTTTGACTATATAGAGTGTTAGGTAAAGAGCACTGAATGATAAAAGAAGGAATTAAAAGAATCACCATTTTAAAACTAAAAAAATTGGGAAGGTATTAGAAAATTACATTTGAAAACTTCATAATTTGTGGCAGCTAAGACTGTAATGTGACTTTTTCCTTGTATGATCATTTCTATTTCCAAAGCAGCATTCTTATAAATATGAAACATCTCTTCAATGATTGTTATTACTCTAAACTAAAGGATTTTCTAGTTCAGCCTCACATGGTCCAATGATCCTTAAAAAGTAGTTTTGTAGGCTTATGGCATAAAAAGAAATGAAAAGCCATATGTTCAACAAGGATATATGCAGTTGCTTGTTTGACAATGAAGACCAGCATCTGATATGGAAGGATGTGGATATGACCTCAAAAGCTAGGATCTAGTGATGGTCTTTAGCCAACAACTATCATGACTAACAGAACTTCTGCATTGTAATGAATTCTCCCAACAATGTGATCAACTTTGGCAAATGCTTCAAAGGAGATGGCTTCCAAGAGCCTTTGGATATAAGACTAATGTATCTGTGATTTGATTCTGCCATTCCAATACTCGAAAGAGGGAAACAAGAATGCTACCCAGTAGTTTTCCTATAGAAACACAAACTAATAATTGGTGTGATGAGTTTACACCACTGAGTTTGTAGAAATGTAATACACATTAACATGAAATTAATACAGAATGTATCTTCAAAGAATTCATTTTTTAAATGTAATAATTCATGTTTAAAATACAGTGGTATCTACTTTTACACTTTATAAGTATTTGAAGGCTATTTTTTTATCTTGAAGTATGATTCTCATCATTGGTATGGTAATATAGAAAAGATGCTAAAACTAAATATTTTAGAATGACTATTTTAAATAGCAACCAATCGGAAAGAAATGGTGGAATGATAACCACTAACAAAATACAACCTCTCCAGGATAGAGTCCTGACAGTGGAAAGCTTGTCAAAGAAGAAAACAGGATGAGCTTGCTGGGAGTATGGAAAGAGGTGACAGAAAAACGTGAAGGTACTAAGAGCTTGGAAGGACGTCCACAATGCAGAGACAGGATGGAAGCAATCTGTACTTTCTTGCCAGCTCTCGTAGATTTCAGGGGTTACTGGGCTCCCTAGAAGGAAGGTAAGTGACCAGACTTGGGCATTCCGAAGAAAAGCAGAAACAGAGCTCGAGGCCTTTGTGAATCTCAAAAATACCACTGGTTTTTTTTCTCTGAGGGGACCTCTTCTACATGGCACACAGCCACAGGGAGGGATTTAAGAGTATGCCCCTGGCATATTGTCAGAGGGTACTTAATCAGTGGCCATTTCAGAAAGGGGCAATTTTTCTGTGTCCTTAATTCTGGGACTCAGAAAAACTAAAAAACAACTACACATCAGGGCTACTAGTGTTACTCTTCCATGGTGACCGAGTGAGAGACAGCAGTTAATGGGTAGAACGCTCACCCTGGCTAACTCTATCTGGTAATATCTGTGAACTAAGCAACTACATTGAGGATAGCAATGTGTAATACTAAAATCATGCTTAAAATACCTGTCATTTTCACCTTCTAAATGCACACTACTTCTATGTCATATCAATTATTGCTAATACTTTATTTAAAGTAAATATCTGTAAAAACAAAAGGTAATAAAAGTAAATGAGAGGCCAAAGAACAAATGTGGCATGATTGTACTGCTACAGTGTTGTATATGGTTCCATTTCTAAATTTCTGTGTAAAAATGTGTAATTGTTTTTTAATACTATGTAGGGATTTAAATTGTAGAATATTCATGGTTGTTAGAAAATAGCAGTTCTGTTTTATGTCTACAGTATTTGATATTCAGACAGATAGTGATGTTAAGTTTAACTGCCTCTGCAATAGGATAATAACATCATTAAGCTTCTCTTCTGGATTATATATATATATATATATATATATATATATATATATTACATATAATGTATACATATTATATACATATAATGTTATATATATATATATACACATATATATGTATATAATTGATTATCCAAGAGACACAAATTAAAACAACATTGTGATTCCATCTCATTCCATAAAAATGGCTATCATCAAGAAATTGATCAATTACAAATGCTGGCAAGGTTATGGAGAAAAAGAAAACCTTCTTCACCTTCTTCAATGTTAGTGGGAGAGTTGGCCGGTGAAACCACTTTGGAAATCAGTTTGGTAATTCCTCAAAAACCTTCAAGCAGTGATTCCATTGCAGCCAGCTATTCCCCTCCCAAGTATATACCCAGAAGATAAGATCATAGAACAGTGATATATGTGCACTCATGTTTATGGCAGCACAAGTTGTCATAGCTAAATTATGGAAACAACTCAAATGCCCATTGACTGAGGAACAGATAAAAAACGTTTTTTTGTTTTCTATCATGGAGTACTACTCAGCCATAAAAAAGAAAAATGTTGGAATTTTATAGTTAAATGACTGCAACTCAAGCTCATACTCATAAGCAAAATAAATCAGGCCCACATGCATAAACATCATGTAGTCTCACTAGTATGGGAAGCTAAATGAGTAAATAGGAACCAAAATTACAATAGATATTGTATAATGGGAAGAAACTGCTCAAAAAAAAGAGAGAGACTGTGATGGAAGAAAGGGGAAAGGAAGGAATAAAAACACAAAAAATATATATAAACAAGATAGTTAAGATAGCTATCCTATTAGTTTGTCTTAGTTCATTGAAAAGAAAGTTTTGTACTAATATTGTTCAACCATTATTTCATGCCTATATCCTGCACCCTGAGTAGCTACTCTGGAGATAACAATACACAATGTATTAATTACTACTACTCTCCTGTTTTCTTGTCTTGAAATTTGAGCTCACAATTAATGGAGGTTTCAGTGCATACTCAGCTGGCTCCAAGGCAGACTGGCACATGGCAGAGGGCATCAGTTCATGGTGGCAGCAGAGAGCAAGAGCCAATGAGAGGAGTAACAGCAAGAAATGGCAACAGAGAGCAAGTCTCTCTCTTATGTTATATTTGGGCTATCCACCCCAAGCCTGGTGCTGCACACATCCCCACAGTCCCAGTAGTACTCAGATCCATAATCCCAGCAGTACGCAGATCCGTAATCCCAGCCTTGGATCATGAGTTAATCATGAACTCTAGAAGTCTGCCCCATGCCTGCATGATGACTTCTGGGGACAACTAGACACAAAACACAACAAAAACTAAGGAAAAGTCATTATACATTGTTTAAATAAATAATTTAGCAGGAATAGATACCAATGATAACCATACTTTCATGACACTGGTACAAGAAACTTCACCAAACAAATGCTCTGACATAAACAATTCAGATTTACATCAATTAAATTATAATGGTGGACCTCAATATGTCACTGTCGCAAAAGAACAAACAATAAAAAACATCAGATTTAAATGAAACCTTCAAATAAATGGGCTTCACATACATCTACAGAGCTTTCCACCAGTAACTCCAAAATACATATTTTCTTCTCCAAAATAGACCACAGACAAGCAAGTAAAGCATTCTTTAGTAAATGCATAAGAATTGAAATTGCCCATGCATATTGCCAAATCATAATGCAATAAAAGTAAAATCCAATGGAAAAATAAACTACAAAAATTATGAAAACAAATGGAAATTAAAGAACACCCTTTTAAATAATTCTGTTTCACAGGAGAAATAATGTTTCACAGGAGAAATCAAACAGTTCTAAAAATCAAATGAATATGCCAGTACAACATGCCACAACCTATGGGACACAATGAAAGCAGTGCTACAATTCTGTAGTTGACAGCTGTAAATGCTCTCATTACAAAAACATAGGAAGTTCAAATGAATAACCTAATGATGCACCTCAAGTTCCTGGAAAACAAAAACAATCCAAATCCAAAGTTAGTGTCAAAAATGCAATTGTAGATGTCAGAAGAGAAATTAATGAAGTTAGCACTAAAAGAACAATACAAAGAATTAATGAATAGAAGTTGGTTCTTCAAAATCATGAACAAACTATTCCAACACCTACACAATCTTACTGTGAAAGGGAGGAAAAGACCAAAGTCCATGCTATTGAAATGAAAAAGGCGCCCTCACTCATAGGCCAGGCTGTGCTGGGTTTCAGGCCATGGCGTGGGACTGGGGATTGCTGAGAAATGTCCCTCCCGCTTGGCAGGCTTGGAGTTCTCACTCCAGGCCGACCTGCACTGGGTCTGGGGCTGTGGGGTGGGACTGGGAATCACCTGGAAATGTTTCTCTGGCACGGTGGGCCTGGAGCTCTCACTGGGCCACAGGGGGTGGGGGGGTCAGGGAATCCCTGGGAAATGTCTCTCGGGCACGGTGGACTTGGAGTTCTACACTCACTGAACTTTGATGCCCAGGGAATTGGGGAAATTCCCACTTGTTCAGCAGGCTTTAGGCAGGGGATCCAGGGAGGTGCTGGTGAGTGGGTCCTGAGGTTTCAGGCTAGTCACTGGCTTGGAAGGCTTGGGGGCAGGGATCCGGGTAGCGCGCATGGGAAGAAGCCAATGCACCAGAGGAACCTTTCCCAGCCTTCTCGGGTTACGGCCTGTAGACCCGGACCCAGCACAGGCTGGCTGACCCAGTACAGTCTACTCAGTGAATAAGATCATCCACTATCCTTTTGTGAGCCCAGAAGACCCACCAAAGCCCAGGCCCATCCACCTGGGGAACGACCTGCCTGACACAGGAGGGCTTACCCAGAGGTAAGTTTCTGGATCCTCGCCCCAAAGCCAGCTAAGATGGGGAAGTTTCATTACTTGCTCTACATCCCAGTTCGGTTCGTGCTCGCCTGAACAGGGAACCAACAGAGGGGAACCAAAGGAGCTGCAGCAAAAAAGGAACTGAACACAACAGCTAGATCCAGGATAGGCATACCTGGAAAATCTCAAACTTAATAGACTGGCACCCGAATCTCATAACAAGCTAAGGTTATAGCTGCACCAAAGCTCTGCACCAAAGGTCAAAGGTCAGTGCTATACAAAATGACAAAGAGAAGGGGAAAAATGCAATCCCGACCTCGAGTCCATCAGGAAGGGCAGAGGACACTAGCTCAGCTGCAGTGAATGAATTAACAGATACAGCAGCAAAGGAACAACAGCAGAAAGCTATAGAGGAAATAAAACGAGAAGTGATTCCCCAAATTAAAAAAGAAATATCTGAATACGTAGTATCTGAAATAAAGAATGAATTCCAGAAACATTGGGTGGAAAAACGATGCTCACCCAGAACAAGTGCAGAGAGCACTATTCCAGCTGATTTATATGAATTAACAGCATCTGAAGCAAAGAAACAACAGCAGAAAGATCAGGAGGAACTCAAAGCAGAAATAAGTTCTGAAATCAAAAAAGAATTCTTTGAAAAAAAAAGAATTCTTTGAAGTCATAGCATCTGAAATACAGAAAGAAGTCCGGAAATATACAGAGGAAACCCAACTTGGAAGAAGCACAGCAGAAAAAGAATTAATAACTACCTCTAAAGAAGACATGGCTAAAAAAATTGAGGAGATCAGAAATATGATGGATTCCTTGAATGAGCAATACAGAAAAGAAATAGAACACATGAAACACAGTCAAAGAGATATAGAAGAACTAAAAATATCAATCACGAGTCTACAAAACCATCTGAGTGAAAGCGAAGACAGAGTTTCAGATCTTGAAGATGCCGGTGCAGCTAGTAAAAAGGTGAGAAAGGCTCTCTTAAAAAACAATGAGAATGCAGGAAAAAATAATCCATCACTTGCAAGATGACACCAGGATGAACAATGTGAAAATAATTGGTATCAACGAGAATGAAGGAGTCAATACAAATGACATAAAAAGAATTTGGGGTGAAATTATCACAGAAAACTTCCCAAATATGAAATGAAAAAGGCAAAAATCACAACAAACTCTGCCAAAATCTGGAAGATGATTACTCTGAGAACCTGTACACTAGTGAAATGGAGAACTCAAAAAGAAATGGGTAGGTTGCAAGGCACACATGACCTGCCAAAACTGAACCAAGAAGATGTAGAAACCTTCAATAATCCAATATCATACAATGAGATTGAAGAAGTAATTAAAGGAAAAAACTACCAACTAAAAAAGCCTAAATTCCAATGGGTCCACATCCAAATTCTACAAAAACTTTAAAGTTCTAATAACACCAATACTCCTAAAAAATCTTTAATAAAATACAAAGAAGTGACTCCTGGAAACTAGCATTGCCCTGATTCTGAAACCAGAAAAGGAAACGGAAGTCCAGCTCAGTCTATTTAATGAACATTGACAACAAAAGGCCTCAAAAAAATACTCACAGACAGAGCGCAAGGTATTGTCACAAAGAACACTCACCCTGACCAAGTAGAGTTCATCATGAACATGGTTCAAGTTATGCAAATTAATAAATCTAATATGTCGTATAAATGGAAATGAGAACAAGAATCACAGAATAGCCTCAACTGCAGAAAAAAGCTTTTAGTAAAAATCTAACATCCATTCAGGTCAGGATTTTAAAAAAATAAAGAAAATAGGTACAGAATGACTTTATGTGAATCTGAGAAAAGCAGTTTATGAAAAACCAAAGGCCAGAGTAACATATTAAGTGAAGAGAAAATGGTAGCTTCCTCTCTAATATGAGGAATAAGACAGGGATATCTACCATCTCCACTCCTGTTAAAAATTGTTCTTGAAACATTAGCCAGAGTAATCAGATGAGAAAAAAAAATAAAAGGAATGTGTATAGGAAAGAAAAAATTTAAATTATCATTATTTGATGATGACATGACATTGAAGTACCAAAAGATTCTATCAAAAGATTACTACAATTAATAGTAATTACCACATTCAGAGCATAGCAAAATACAAAGTCCATCTACAAATATTAATAGCACTTCTGTATACCAATAAATTCAAGAGAAAAGTACCTTTCACAATCACATCAGGAAAAATTCAATACTTATGAATTAACTTAATCAAGAAAATGAAAAATCTTTATAATGAAAACTACAGGACTCTTAAAGGAAGAGAGATTAAAGATGACATCAGAATGTGGAAAGAAATATACCCTATTCTTGGATAGACAGAACCAATACTGGCAAAATAACCATATTTCCAAAACCTAATACATGGATTTAATGCAATCCAAATCAAAATACCAAAGGTATTCCTACAGAACTATGGAAAACAACCCTAAAATTCATATAAACATTAAGAGAATGACAATAGCAAAAGCAAGCCTGGGCAATGACATCAAGGGACTAGGAATTTTAGTTCCAGCCTTCAAATTGTACTACAAAGCTCCAATGACGAAAACAGCATGGTACTGGCCATGAGAGAGAGAAAGAGAGAGAGCGAGAAAAGAGGAAAGGAAAGGATCTGAATTTTTGTATCAGTGGAATAAAGAATTAAGCACATTTAGCTACCCAATCTTTAACAAAGGGGCCAAGAAATTTGATTGAAAAAAGATAGCCTCTTTAATAAATGATGCTCAAAAATGGTTGTCCAGATAGAAAATAGTAAATCTAGATCTACATCTCTCACCATGTACCAAACTAAAATCAAAATGGGTAAAGGATCTAAATATTAATGCAAAATATTTAATCTGCTGTTAGATAAAATAGGTAAAACCCCTGAAGACAGAGATATGGACAAAAACTCTCTGAATAGAACCCACTGCACAAGAGGAAACATCAAGAATAAAAAAGTGAGATTTATGAAATTAAGAAGGAAAAGCAGCAAAGGGAAGATACAACCTCAGAATGAGAAATCATTTTGCTGGCTGTTCTTCAAAGGACTAATACCTAGAATATACACAGGTCTTGAAATATTTAGCCTCTCCAAAAGAAAAGACACAGTTTAAGAACCAGCAACTAAAATAAACAGACATATTTAAGAAGCAGAAATACAAATAGCCCATAAATGCATGTTCAGTGTCACTAGCTATTAGAGAAATGATACTGAAATTTCATTTAATTCTTCCTTATTGTTGGTGGAAATACAAATTTGTACAGCCATTATAGAAGTCAGTTTGCAGTGTTAAGGACCTCTCATTGTAAATTGCCATGGCACGTGCCAGAGGCTCTCCTTACGCTGCCTGCCTAGTGGGCCAGTTTTGGAGCATGGAAGTCCCCCTTCCTCTATCTAGGAGAAGGAAATTAGCACCTAGATGTGGGAATGGATCTTAGTTTCTTTTCTTTATGATGCTAAACTTGCCCATTATGCAGTCCCCCCAGCTCTTTCAGGGGTATCACCCTCCCTGTCCCTCCACTGGCTAATGCCATGGTGGCCAGCTGGAGATTTGGACCTTCCTTCCTAGGAAGGTCGCATAGCCCTTCTACGCCTCCCTCTACTTTGTCTCTTGCTTTCTTTCCTTTCCTGCCATTCACAGTAGCCCAGGTAAGAGGCAAGCCCAGTGCAGGGGTCTCCCCTAACAGGCACTTTGGGCAGGGTGTCTCATGACTGGTGCTCAGGGTAGCCCAAAGCCACAGAGATCTGGCCCGCCTGGCAGATTTACTAGCAGTTTTCTGACTGTGTTTAGCTCACACATGACATCTAGCATGGAGCTAAGTGCTTTGCACATGAGTGATAATCTCTAAGTAACAATTTTACTGGGACTAAAATAAAAAGAGCAATATCTTTAAAAGAAATGTCTTTTTTATGCCATGGAGCAATTTCATTCTTCAAAATCTCTCTCTCTCTCTCTCTCTCTCTCTCTCTCTCTCTCTCTCTCTCTCTCTCTCTCTCTCATGCACACATTCTCTCTCTTTGAAATCTCTTTTAAAAAATAAAATCTTTTTAAAAGGACATAGACTATATGGTGCCAGCTAGCAGTATCATCAAAATACTCCAGGAATTAATTAAGTACAATCCTTGGTTCCTGAGGGTGGGAAATTTAGACATTTAAATTGAGACAAGAGAAAAAAAAAAGGTTTTAAAAGAGAGCTCACAGCAAAGGAGAAATTATTTCTCTTGAGATCCTCTCAGCTTGGAGCTTGGTAAAATCTTGTTAAGTGCTAGTGTTAGAGGCAGCTGAATTAGATCGAAATATTATAGGCAGCCAGAGCTAGGCTCTCGGCAGGAGCCAATATGAAAGACAAGATACCTTGCAACTATGAGAGAGACAGACACTCCCACCGTGGGCCAAATCTCCAGACAAAACATTAAACAAATGTTTCATGCTAAAGATAAGCATCTAGGATTGATAATCACCTTAAGGAAGCCAGGAAGAGTCACTAACCTAGCCCCTACAGGAAAAGCCCCTGTTCTGTATCCATGTGTGCTAGTGATTTGCTTCCCCATTTGGTCCTTGATTTAATTCATTTTGCCTGGGCAATTGTGCTTGTAGTCTTATTGGGCGACCATAGCTTTGTCCCACCTGAAGCCCACCTAGCGGGCTCCCATGTTTTCCTTCTTAGACCCACCTCACCTCATGGTTTTTTCTCTATAAAAATCCCCAGAAAAAGGCAGATTCCCAGGCAACCCTCTAGGGTCCCCTTCTGTTGGGAAAGATTCACCTGCCCCGGCTGCAAACAAAGACACAAGGACACCCAGTGCAAGCCAAGTGAGGGGTAAAGCAAAAGACTGCCGCCCCGCCTTTGGTCTTTATTCCTACATGTCTTGAGTCTCAGCCTTTGGGTTACTTTAGGTGAACATAACAAGATCTCACCGAATGTGTCTAGGATTAATGTTTAGGCTGTACTATATGTGAGAACCAGCTAGGCATCTGGGAGCAAGGACACAAAAGCAGGGTGTCCTTGAGTTCCAAGTGTTCTTGCTGCTGCCCTGTTTTCTTTTTCCTTGTTCCACATGCCCTGCAGGTTATTTAGCACATCTCTATATTAACTCTTTCTTATCCCAACACCCTTCTGTCCCTCTCTTGGACAGAAGCTTTCTGTCCAATATTCCCCAATAAGTATATTCTGTCCTTAACTTCAGTTTTCCTAAAATTCATTCTTCAGTATTAGAGAACACGAAGTCATCCCAGATCTTTTGGCTTGGGAGCTTCTTTCCCATATATCACTAGTACCCCAGAAGTTTCTGTTTTAGAATGTGAATTGGTAGAAAAATCATTTTTAAAAGGCCACCCATTGTGCTGCTGGCTCCTGGGAAAGACCCAGAGACAAAGCTGTTGATACTCTCCAGGCCTCTAGACTATTTAAAGATAAAACACTGTAAGCCTTGTATGTGTAAAAGGCAACATGCTTTTGTTATTTCTGATTGGTAGTTACAAACAATCTTAATAATCAAAATCAGAGTCAGCTAGATAACTCAGCGGTCAAAGCACCTGCTTAGTCAAGTGCAAGAAACGGATTCAATTCCGGCACCACATGCCGTGCAGCTCTGCTCCCTGGCGCACTGAGCTGGCCACCAAGACAGGGCATATACCTTTAATCCCAAGCACTGGAAGGCTTAAAAAAGGAGGATCGCTAGGAGTCTGAGCTGCATAGGGAGACCTTGTATCAAATACATTAAAAATAAAACTTAATCAAAATCAGCCTATTCCAGGACATGTTGTGTTTGAGTTTAAACTGCTTGAAAATTAAAATACAGCAGACAACTTGGCAGAGGGCCCATGAGGTGAACTGCAAAGCCATGAGTAAAGATCTTGTGTTGTCTCCGTTTCAAAATAAATGCATTTATTGCAGTTTTTCATTCCACAGAGCTCGTTAGTCACACATAATGTATCTTTCTTTTATGTATTTAGTACACAGATCGGACTCATAGTGATCCTCCTGTTTTCAGCTTCCCAAGTGCTGGGGTCACAGGTGCGCGCCACCATGCCCAGTCTCAGTCGCCCTCTCAGTGCGCCCCTGGGGAGGGGCCAGCACAGCATGAGGGGGATGGACCCCGGGTCCATGTGTCTGCCTAAGCAGGTGCTTTAGTCTGCTGAGCTATCTGGCTGTCCCCATAATTTATCTGTAAGATCCATTTTAGTGTCTGCTTTAGAATGAGGCATCAAGGTTTTCAAGTCCTGCATTAAATGTCTTCTGAAATTTATTCCTCTGGAAGAAAAGATGAAAATCTGTTCTTTATTTCCCACTTACCCTTGCAAACAGGGCCTGGGATGCAGTCTCCCTCTGCTTCCTCCATCTCTTCTGCCTCCGCTGATGACTTAACTGGAGGCCCGGGCCCTTTCCCGGGCCAGTCCCCACACTTGCCTCTCAGTTACCACCTTTGCTCCCATTCACACCTCAGCTGTACTAAAGTGACTGGAAACTGTTTGGAAAGTTCTGGGTGCTTTTGTCTTTTGACCTGCTTTTCATAAATCGTCACATTATGCTTTGTTAAAAGAACTGTTAATTCTTTTAGTACATCTATGCATCACCCCAAAAGCCAGCCATTTGTGACCAAGTAGAGCAATAGGATATGGCTTTCAGAATTTGCAGGTCATAGACAAAGGTGCTCAACTTGTAGAGCGAGGACCTCAGTTTGTCTTATGTCTTATAAAGATTTTTCAGGACAGTTCTGGAGGCCCAAGTGTACATGGAAGTCCATCCTGCCCATCACCCAGCGTGACTCACTGGCTCAGAAGATCCATCACAGGTGCAAAGCACAGGAGAAACAGCAAGCAAAAGATGCACAGAAATTGGGAAAAGCAAGAGCCAAAGGCCATTCCTCAACACGACCCTGCTGAACATGTTTCTGTTATACCAGCTGAGGAAAAAAACAGTAGAAGTAAAGTTGATAAACCTACACCAAATACTGAAGCATTCTTTCATTTGACCAAGATGTTTCCTTTATTTGAAAGCAAGGGGAATAAAGGATTTAATTGAAGCAGAAGATGAACAGTAGAAGTGTAAAATGAATATGAATAGCTGTTTGCCAATTAAAGCCTATTGATTTCCTATTCAGTGTGTAAAAACATCTACTATTCTGGACTGCCTCATGTCTAGCTGGTGTACCATTTGACAGAAAAAAAATATCTTAGCATCGGTAGTGTTCATCTTTTTCTAAATAAAGCACTGCACCATCAAAACTTAAAAAAATAAATAAATAAAACAAAGCATAATTGAAATAGAGTGCTCTAAGTAATGGAGCTCAGGGACCAGTCACCATAGACTCAGGCGTGACCCTAGTGTACATCTTTGTTTCTATACATGGTTACAGGAGTCCTGTCCAAATGTTATGTCAATTCACAGTTAATGATCTGCAACAGTGAAGAGTCCTCGAAATGCTGAAGCAGTACCTTTCATCTGACCCTACTGTCCCCCTCCTGGGTGTCTTTCCAAGAGCGTCGAGAGCTCCTATTACAACTGCTACAAATGCCCACATTTGGATCAGCACAATTCACAACAGCTAAATCTTGAAAGCAGCCTGTGGGGCCATCAAAAGATGAATGCAGAAAAAAGTGTTCTTTATTTTTTATTTTATTCTATTTTATTTTGTATTTTAGGGAAGGGTCTACATGGTGTTCAGGGTCTCACTACTAGATCTGACTCATAGTGATCCACCTGTTTACAGCCTCCCAACCCCCAGCCCCTGTGCCTGCTTACAGGTGCTTTAATCCACTGAGCTATTTGGCTGGCCCATAAAAATGTATTCTTTATATGCCTTTGAGTATTCTTCTGCCATAGAGAATTAACTGCATCATTTGTAGGAAAATTGCTATATCTTGAGAGTGCAAATATTAAGGGAAAGAAGTTAAATACAGAAGCTTAAATAGCACACGGTTTCTCTTATAAGAGAAACACAAATATAAAGAGCGAAATGAAAGATAGATAACAGGAAAAAGGAAATGGAGGATGGGGAGAGGGAGGACAGGAGAAATGCAGCTTATGGGGAAGGGAGAGGAAGGGACATGAAAAGAATTAAATGTGTTATACGCATGTATCAATTCCACACAGTAAATGCAATCACTGTGTGCTGCAAGCTTGTACTAATAAAATAAAACTAAAAAGTATGACTATGGTTTATGCAAAAATGAAAATGAAGACTTGTTTCAAGGTAACAGTGAAGATCAGCCGTGTCCTGCTGAGTCAGATGATGTGCAGGACAGCAGATTCCAGGCTGAGCCCTTTGCCCCTCCTTTTCATAAATCAGTGGTTGGGTCTGACTTTCTCCATTATTAATACAAGTGTTAGGGCAGAGTGACTTGGCAACCTGGCATACAAATGGCTGATGCATGTTGGACTCGGAACTTTGCCAAGAACTCCAAACTGCACAGCACAATCATAAGGTACAAACTGACAAATAAATTAACCATGCTATTAAAAAAAAACCCACGTTTTGTGTGCAATTGTCACATTACATCACAGGCATGTGTCCAGTGATGTACCAAAACCATCTCAAAGAAATCAGGCCCATGAGCATGTCAGACACATCAAACTAGTGAGCGATGCATGCCCAGCTGGACCGCATGAAAGGAGGGGCGTCTGGCACTGGTGTACAGATGCAGCAGACACTGTCGTCCCATCAGACTACCTGGTGAACATGCCATGAATTTGTCTGGTCACAGACTCTGGCTTTGTCCCCTGGCACAAGCTCAGCTCCACCTGCCTGCTTGACACAATCCACTGTAAGCTGCCTGCCGTATGAGCTTGGCCTTTGAAAATGTCTTGCTCCTTGCACAGCTCTGCACTGGGGTGGAGCTCTGCACTTCAAGCCCATCACCTTGCCAGGGTCCCTGGGTTCCTTGACATTACTGGCTACCTGAAGGAACTCATTTACATCTACATGGGCTTTCAGTTCTTTCTCTTTGTTTTTTGTTTGGTTGCTTGTTTTGTATTTAGTATAAGGTCTACAGGGACTACAGAGTCTCTCTGCACAGATCAGACTTATAGTGATTCTTCCGTTCTCAGCCTCCCAAGTGCTGAGATTACAGGCACATGCCACCATGCCCAGTCTTACTGTCTCAGTGAGCTGCAGGGGAGGACTGTCACAGCCAGCCTGGGATTGAGCCCTGGTCCATCTGTCTGCCTAGGCAGGCACTTTAATCTGCCGAGCTATCTGGCCAACTCCAGTTGTGCCTCTTTGAATCCTGCTGCCACTGTTAATCTTTCTCTAGCTACTCTTTTATATATATATATTACTGTGGGCAGTGTGATGTGTGACTTCAATGTTATTAGTAATTAAGACTGGGATAAATAAAGAGCTTGTGATTGTTTCAGACATGACTCCAAGTGAAATCAAGAACAGTTCATTAAAATTGATGAAATTAACATAGCTAACATTGTTAGTAAATCTCTAAAACTGTGGAAAAGCACAAATGTGTTCTATGTTAACAGCATAAATCACTTGTTACAGTAACTGATCAAAACGTTTTTCTCTAAGAAATAGTATGAGCTGTTCTTTATACAGATGGATAAAAGCATGTCATCTTTTGGTTTTCACTGAAAAGCCTCGTTTTATGCAAATGTTTTATGAAGAATGTGTCACCCAATGGCCATGGCAAGGCATGATATTTGGTAGTCAGACCAAATCATGTGGCAAGCAGAATTATCATGAGAGAGGCAGAAATCTTCTGGTATAAATTGGATGACTATCTCACCCTCCTGCTTTTCAGGGGAACATAGTGGAAACTAGTGAATGAAAATGTCTGCTAGCATGAAAAGACATAAAAAATTACCTGCACAGGGTATTCACCATAGAACAGGAGGAACTGAAGGGTCCGGGATCTATTCCAGGGCTTGGATGCTCTCAGCAAGAAATGGTTCCAGCAGGGCTTGTGTGGGGCTGAGGATTCAATTGGTACTTGAAAAACAATGCCTATGTGTAAGGTATAAAACTAGAAAACTATAATTAGGGTCCTCTTGGAAAAGATATAGATTAGTAATGTTATAGCAATAAGGAAAGAAGAATGGATGGATGGATGGATGGATGGATGGATGGATGGATGGATGGACAGATGGACTGAATGATGGATAGATGGCAACAAACAATAAGGCACTGTTTATACAATCAGAAAATAGGAAAGAAAGAAGGGCAAGAACATTTTAGGGTTCTAAGATAGTGAAGGCTTTTAAAGCATTTGTATGGTGAAGTTGTTCATCCTTGAGAAGTGTATCAAGGAAACCATTCAGGCGAAATTGCTGCTCTTGTCAGTTGCTTTCAGATATGCACATTTTGAGTCTTCCTTTGCCTACATAGATCACATCAATGTGAATTATATGATTATGGATTTTCAGCTCATGATCGAAGCTGTGTGAGCATGTGCATATGTGTTCATGTTTCCAGAGGTTCTGCAAAGTCTGGTACTATGATCTTATTTGTCCCTTTGCCAGTTCTTTCCCAGGAGTGCTGTGCACAGGGCTTCCAGTTCTCGTGCCACCCAGCTTCCTGATGATGGGCTCCCTGCAGGCTTCGGTCTCCCTTTCTTCATGTGAAACAGAACAGGATAAAGAAATAGCGTTTTTATGTTCACAAGACCAAATTCCCCCTGACTGACTCCACTAGTCCAAACGAACGAACTCTTTACTTTATCCTTAGGGATGCAGTAACTTTAAAGTCTCTTTCAAACCTGAGATTCTATTGTTTTACACAGTAAACATTTCCAAAATTACATCTTATGATACTTTGCAAAACGTTGAAAAATACCAGTTTTTAATGGCTCAACGAAGCTTTCCTGAAATCCGTTCTTACAGATCACACCTAGAATAGCTGGGGAACGAAGCAACACACTGGCTTCATGGGTGCAATGGTGTGTACAAACACAACACCTTGCTGGTGACTATTACATTTTCTGGGGCCACACTTAGGTTCCTCACCTTCCAGCTCTGATGTGCATGGTGTTATCTGCACAGCAACTTCAGTTCTCTGGTGCCTCCTGTTATATCTTTTTTCACGCAGTATTTCAGATGCAGAGACGCAGCACACATAGTCCCCCTTTCAAACTGGAAGTCTCTCCCTAGAGCTTCTAAAGTGTCGATATGTGTCTGCTCTCTAACAAACAATTGCCTTCTCTCAAAATCAAGGCTATGCTTCCTCCCCAGGACAGTCCTTTGAGATTTGTGGGTTTATGGAATGAACTGGTTTAGAGACAGGGAATACAACATAAAGGCCCTTTCCTGCTCACCTTCAGGATAACTTTGAACAGTTCTCTTGCTCCTAAATCTCTGGGCAGGACTGGTGAATGACAGAAGTTATGATTCCTGCTGTCCAACCTTGTTTTCTTCTCTCCAGATTCATTCTGAGCTTCAGCGCACTCCCTGAGGACTCCGCAGTACTTATCATTGTCCTGTGACAGTGGTAGAGAGCCCCAAGGCCTAGTTATCTTAAGGTTTTCAATTTTATAAAACATTCAGCTCAAAAGGAGAGTAATAAGAAAATCAGCAAGTTTATTAAGTAAAGAAAAGCCAAAACATTTGATATAGAAATGTATTTTATCTTAATCAATTCTAAGTTTTTGTCACCCTCATCTAGTATGTTTACAGAAATTTTCAGTTATTTTTAACTGTCCTTTTCACATCACCTCAGGATGGAGAGAAGGAGAAATTCTATGTTGTTAACTTCACACTGATAAAAGTATAAACCTCTAAGTAACATTTCTTGAAATATTTTACTGTTCATTTCTTTTTACAAAGACAAAATTTTGTATCTGCTTTTGAAAAAACCAAACTCTGCCATAAGAAAGTATGTACCACAAAAGAGGCGAGGGCTAATAAGCTCCATCTGTGAAGCTGTTTTGATGGATCAAGCGCACCTTGAGCACATTCTTCCGTGATGGTTCTCGGAAATGATACAGGGTGAAAAAAGGACTGAAGCTTCAAATCTTGTGAATCAGGTAAGCTTAAAGAGGAACGACTCTTCCTCAGCCCTTATTGGGATAGTCTTGAGCCCAAAGTGAATTCGTAGATGCAGATAAATAACCAAAGGACTGATTTGTGAGTCCATGATTGGCACTCAGAAGATATGACTACATTCAGCCTCCTTTGGAGAATACATCTCTCATCTGTGACAAAATTTGAGTGATATCCCTTTTATTTTTCCTAGCTTTCTATGTAACTGAGAACAGGTAATAAAGCCAAATCCAAAGACTCAATCAAAATTCTGAGTTGAATATACACTTCTCAGATGAAGAAATACAAATGGCAAATGAATGAAAACTGTGCACCATTGGTCATTTGAGAATTGCAAATTAAAACAGCATTGACGAGTCTGGGCTTGGTGGTGGATGTCTGTAATCCCAGATTAGGGAGGCAGAAATCAGGAGGATCACTAGGAGACTGAGCTGCATAATGAGACTCTGCACAAAAAATACCTTAAAACATAAAATAAAAACAACATTAAGATTCCATTTCACCCCAGAAAGAATGGCTATCATCAAGAAGTCAACCAATAATGAATTTTACTGGAAGGGATTGGGGATAAAGGAACCTGACTCCACTCTTGGTGAGAGTATAGCCTGGTACAACCACTATGGAATCAGTGTGGAGATTCCTCAAAAAACTAGCCATAGAGGTCCCATTCAACCCACCTATTCCCCTCCTGGGTATTTTTCCAGAAGAACTGAAAACATCACACCACAGTGATATACTTGCACTCATGTTTATAACAGCACAATGTGTCATTGGATACAACCCAAATCCCTATCAATTGAGAAGTGGATAAAAAATATATACAGTATTTTTACAAATGGAGCATTACTCAGTTACAAAAAAGCTAAACTTAAGGGATTTATAAATAAATAAATGTAACTTGAGACCATACTCGTAAGTGAAATATATCAGACCTACATGTGTAAACATTATACTGTCTTGCTAGTGTAAGAACCTGAAAGAGTAAATAAAATCTGAAAGGTACAACAGATACTGTGAAAAGGAAAGAAATTGTTCAAAGGGAAGGAGCAACTGGAATGAGGGAGAAAAGAAAAAGGGAAGGGAAAAAGAAATATATATGTGGGCAACCTTGTCAGTCCCTTCTGTTCCTCTCTCTGACAGCTTTCTTTCCCTCAGTAAATATATTCTGCTCTTTAAACACACACACACACACACACACACACACACACACACACACACTGTAGCTTGGACAATTGTACTGCTGATTTCTGCTGGTTATTGAAAGGAGAACCTGGGGCTGGCCAGATAGCTCAGTGGACTAAAGTGCCTGCTTAGGCAGAGCGCAGTGGCCGGGGTTCAATCCCTGGCATGCAGGCCAGCCCTATCCCTGGATCAGGCTGAGTTGGCAATGGAGACTGGGTGTGGTAGTGCACTCCTGTAATCCCAGCACTTGGGAGGCTGAAACACTAGGAGAACCTAGTGCTTTAATTTTTTCTCTCTCCTTTTTATTTTTTATAACTCTTTTTGAATAATTGTGTATGCTTATGTGTGGTAATCTGAACAACTAATTTAAAGACAACAATATGCAATATGACAACTATTGTACAATTCCTATTATATTGTTTAGTGAAAGTCTGTGTTGTTCTTATTGTTGTTTTACTCTTCTTTTTATTATCTTTAAGTAAATAAAATATTTTAAGAAGAAAATTACACTTTCTGTCCTTTAGAGAGAAGGATAGAACCCACCCTAAAACAAGAAGCCATGTGGCCTCTATCTTGGAGAATGTTCCATGTGCTAAAGAGAAAAATGTGTTCTACTGGTGGATTATATATCCTATAAACATCTGTTCAGTCCATTTATTCTATTGTATGGTTCTTCTCCATATTATATATATATGTATATAATACTGATAAAAATTAAGCACACATAAAAATAAGGAACATATCCATGTTTCAGGATTAAAAAATGAATATTGATAAAACATTCATAGGTCCTAAAATAATCCACTGAGTTAATTCAATCTCCACCAAAATACTTACTATATTATTCATGCTAAAAGCAATTCTCTTTCATATAGAACCACAAAAGATCCAAAATAGCCAAAGCAATCCAGGCAGGAGGGGTAGAAAATCTCACAAAACCCAGGGTTTTTACAACACTTTACTTCAAAACATACAAAGCTGTATTAAACAAATAGCATGATGGTGGTATAAAAGTTGACAGGCCAGTGGAACATAATAGACAACCCCAAAATTAATCCATATTCATACAGCCAACTAATTTTTGACAAAGATGTGAAGAACATACATTGAAGAAAGAATATTACCTTTAAAACATGATATTGAGGAAAATATAAATACACAGAATAAAATTAGATTAGTAGATTAGTATCTTTCCTCATATATCAAAATCAATCCAAATACATCAAAAACCCAAACGTAAGACTTGAAAATATTAAAGTACTCCAATAAGCCATAATAGAAACCCTTGAAAGAGTTGCTATTGGCAAAGAATACTTTTGTAAGGTGCCAAAAGCACAGATAATAAAACTAAGAATAAACAAATAGAATTATTCTCATCTAAGATCCTTTTGTACAACAAAAGAAGTAAACAGTGAAAATACAGTGAAATGAATGAGAGAAAATATTTTCAAACTGTTCGTGTGTCAAGGGGATAATATCCAGATTACTTGAATAAATGAAGCAACTCAATAGCAAATCATCTTCACCTTAGGCTGAGTAGTTTATA
Source organism: Ctenomys sociabilis (assembly GCA_004027165.1). Lineage (NCBI taxonomy): Eukaryota > Metazoa > Chordata > Mammalia > Rodentia > Ctenomyidae > Ctenomys > Ctenomys sociabilis. Next base: position 2,176 of record PVKA01009252.1, on the reverse strand, counting down.
AATAAAAGAAATGCATTGTTCTCAGTTCTAAAATCTGGAAAATCCCTGTTCATGGTGTCAGCCATAGAGTCACCACGAGGGCTGGCCCTGTCTGCTTCCCAGGAGCAGTGTATTTTGTTGCATCCTCCCAGGGAGGAAAACACAATCTCTCTTATAAGGACAGTGACCTAATTTAGGAAAGCTCTGCTCTTGTAACCTAACCATGTAAATACCTCCTAACTGCTAATAATCTAAACACCTCCCAAATACTTCATCTCTTAAACACCAGTGGGCTGGGAATTATGTTTCAACATGTGAATTTTGGAAAACTCAAGTGTTCAGCCCATAGCATCCACCAAATGCCCAACCCCCACAATGAGTGCTAATATCAATGATGTAGTTTGGGTAACCATGAAGAGTGCTGTATTTTCACCACTGTAGGAAATGTACCACTCTGGCGAGAGATGAGTAGTGGGAGAGTTGGTTGGTTGGATGGAGCACATATGAATTCTAAGTATTTTTTGGCTTTTAGAAAAGAGAAAGAGAGCCCTGCCAGTATTTTTAAAAGTAGCTCAAGTGATATATGCTTGCTGAGAAGTTTTTCTAGTTCTGTTTTAAGCTAATGAGATAAGGGAATGATGTGATCTTGAGGAATTGACATCAATGAGAAAGGAGTGCAGTCGAGCACCAAAACTGGATAGAATTTTAACATTAGCTGGAAAAGGAGAGATATTTGTGGTAAGAGTAGAGGAAAAGAAGTTGAGAGATTATAGAATGATTTAGGATAATTAAGGGGTGTAGGCCATTTCTGAATACGCTGGGTAAATATAAAGAATCTCAGGAACCCTCTTCTCACACTAACTCAGTCCTATCCACATATCTAGGGAAGATCTGAACCCCACATGGAGCTGTTGGATAAAAGAACTGGGGAGAGGGCAAGTGAACCAGGCTTGGCAGAAAACCTAGCTACGTGAAATATAGAAAAAGAAAGGCACACCATTTCTAGACTAGCGTGTATTCTTACCTGAAAGCCCCTCGCTTCAGGTGAAATCATTAGGAGAGGTAGGAAAGTATCAAGCATAGATGTCCTCTCCTTGTCACTAGCTAGCATGGACCCTATATCATGAGTAAGAAGTAATCAGTTGTTTTCTGACACTGGGGCAATGGTAACGACTGTCACCATCATGTGCGCTCCTTATGCAGGCCCTCCGAAAATTACAGTCACCTACATGCTTCCAGGATGTTACCAGCTGGTTGAAGGTCCTTGCTCAACTCTCATAGAAATCACGAAGTGGCAAGTCATAGCTCCTGAGAGTTAACAGCCCTGGGCTTTGTATCCAGGTGCCTAATATACCCAAGCTGGCTTGTCAGCAATTAGGGTAGTACCAGAATAAGTAAATAAAACTCCTCATGGTTCGCCAAAGCACGTCATTGATATTAGCACTCATTCCGCCTCGGGGTCTGCCTCTTCATGAGTTTCTATCGTTTTTTTGGCAAAAATGTCAACCAGTGAGGCTGTGCTGAAGAGACTGGAGCAGAAGGGGGCAGAGGCGGATCAAATTATTGAATATCTAAAACAGCAAGTTGCTCTTCTCAAGGAGAAAGCTATTTTGCAGGCAACACTGAGAGAAGAGAAAAAACTTTGAGTTAAAAATGCTAAATTGAAGAAAGAAACTGAAGAACTGAAGCAGGAGCTGATTCAGGCCGAAATTCAGAATGGAGTGAAACAAATACCATGCCCATCTTACACTCCACTGCAAGCCAGTTAGGTGCCTGTTGAAAACGCCGCACAGTCTGCACCAGCAACTGTGTTGTCTGATACCAAAGAACACATAAAAAAGGGGGGAGAAGAAAGGGTGAAAGGAAAAACTGAAAAGAATGGAGAAAAGAAGGAGAAAAAGCCATCTGCAGTGGTGACTCTAAGCCAATAGATGCTTCCCGTCTGGAGCTTTGGATTGGCTGAATCATTAATGCCAAAAAAACACCGATGCAGATTCTCGCCAACATTTTGGCCCTAGCCTTTCAAGGTCAGCGAAGACTCAGGGCATAGGAGAACCTGTACTGCAATATCATGGGACTCAGGTGAGCTCCAAATTTTCTGAGCAAGGAGATTGTGGAGCCACAGAGGAAAGAGATTGAAGTTCTATAGTGTGCCTGGGGAGAGTCACATGAAGAGAAATCTTTTTCTCAGGCTCTC